>PVIY010006524.1:0-87123 GCA_004026745.1 Myrmecophaga tridactyla | reverse complement strand
GGGAGAAATTCAACTTCCCCAAGTCGAATTCTTGATATTCTCACAAGCAGTGTGGACAACCAAAGCTACAGGCTGAGCCCCCAGTCTTGGGGTTTGTTCATATGAAACTTAACCCCACAAAGGATAGGTCAAGTCTACTTAAAATTTAGGCCTAAGAGTCACCCCCAAGAGAGCCTCTTTTGTTGCTCAGATGTGGCCTCTCCCTCCGGCCAACATGACAAGCAGTCTCACCACCCTCCCCCTCTCTGCGTGGGACATGATTCCCAGGGGTTTGGACCTTCCTGGCAACGTGGGACAGAGATCCTGGAATGAGCTGAGACTCAGCATCAAGGGACTGAGAAAAACCCTAGAATGAGCTGGCAATCGACATCAAGGGATTGAGAGAACCTTCTCGACCAAAAGGGGGAAGAGTGAAATGAGACTAAGTGTCAATGGCTGAGAGATTCCAAACAGAGTTGAGAGTTATCCTGGAGGTTATTCTTACGCATTAAGTAGATATCACCTTGTTGTTCAAGATGCAGTGGAGAGGCTGGAGGGAACTGCCTGAAAATGTAGAGCTGTGTTCCAGTAGCCATGTTTCTTGATGATGATTGAACAATGATATAGCTTTCACAATGAGACTCTGTGAATGTGAAAACCTTGTGTCTGATGTTCCTTTTATCTACCATATCAACAAAAGAGTAGAACATATGGAATAAAAATAAATAATAGGGGGAACAAATGTTAAAAAAAAAAAGTACATGCTGTGTGATTTTATTTATACAATTCTGGAAAATGAAAACTATAGTGACAGTAAGTAGAATAGTGGTTGCCTGGGGAAGGGTGGGGTCTGGGCAGGCCACAGAAAGTGATTAGAAAGGGACACAGGAGGTTTGGGTGGCGATAGACATGTTCACTGTATTAATTATGGCAGGGCTGCATTATGACTTCCATTAGCCCTGTGCACGTTTAGCTTCCTGAGTCCCTTCCTCAATAAAGATTTTTTCTTTCAATATTAAAAATATTTAAATATGTTAATATAAAATATTTTCAATTGCATTGGCATAAAGATGAATGTATTATATTATTTTCTTTGACCTAAAAGTTCTTTTTTTCTTATTTTGAATTTTAAAGAAACTAAAATATTTTCATGGGCCCCTGTAAGTATCATGGGCTCTAGGCTCTCCCTGGATGATGGTGATGGTTTCACAAGTGTATACATACATGGGCTCAAACTGAACAACTTGTGCATTTGAAATACGTCCAGTTTATTGTATTACAATTATGCTGTAATATAGCAGGTACACTTTTTTTAGTATTTTTCAGAAAAAAATAAACACACCATGTGAAGACTGTACTGGAGACTCATATATAATTTTAAGTTTCTTCTTATTAAAAATTTTGTACAAATTATGTTAACAATATGAAATAATTTTTCGGTGGCCCTCAAATAGTGTTAATCTCAGTTCACTGCCATCTATCCACTTGGGTGGGTGCAACACTTCTCTCTTATTTTATTTATTTTTGTATTACTGTATTATTTTTCTTTTATCCATTTTCCCTACTCCTATCCCCTCTCTAACATGTTTGATATGTATCTTGAATTTGTAAGTGTCCTTGTAAAGGATGTACTTGTTTTGTGTATAATTTTTTAATTTTGCACTAATTTTTTCAGTTTATGACTTTATGGTCTGCTTATCTTGCCGTGTGCACATTTAGTCCTTCATTTCTGATTGTTGTTTATAATTCCACAGTGAGGACTTTGGTTTTCACTTTGAATAAGTTGGGAGCCTGGCAATCATATTTCCCTACAGTGCAGAACAGGACAGAGGTAGAGCAGGAATGATTTAAGCAAAAGTGCAAGTAGCTGACACAACATGGTTTCTTTGGAACATCTTGATGAGAGAGAAAAACTAGTCAATGTCAGTAGGAAAGGGATAACTAGAGCTTCCCTATTGGTCCTGCTCCCTTCATCCTCAGCCCAAAGTAACTGATTCCTTTTGACCTGACCCTTGTCCCAGGGAAACCACTCTAGCACTCCTACCCATCCAACTAGATCCTTTCTTAACAGATACCAGTAACAAGGAGGAGGAAGAGGGTGGCCAAAATCCTCAGAGCTCTGTGGACCTTGAAAAAAGTCCATTCCTATTTGTCAGAATATTCCAGGGCTTTATGGAGAGTGCAAAGAAATAGTAGGGTGATGGGCCTGCACCACACAGACCAGTCAGGATCTTCCAAAATCTAATTCTTGGTGGGTGCAGGAAGGAAATGCAGGGTCAGGGGGACAGGCCTTGTTTATTCAAGGGAACAAAACCATAGCTTTCCATGGAGGCTGTAAGGCAAATTGCAGTAAGTAGTGGCACCGAGCTTAGTTAGCATTTCCCTAGGGGCAGAATTAAATCTGTAATTCCCATAATTGGGCCCTCTGCCTATATATATCTATATATTTTAATATTTTTATTATAAACTTTAACAAACATAAAAACATTCTTGCCATACATTCTATACATGGTGTACATAATATCATCACAGATGAACATTTGCATCTCTCCAGCAAAATAAAGAAAAAAGAAAAAACTCATACATGCCATACCCCTTACCCCTCCCTCTCACTGACCACTAGTATTTAATCTACTCAATTTATTTTAACCTTTGTTCCCCTATTATTTGATTATTTTTTATCCATATTTTTTACTCATACATCCATACTCTAGATAAAAGGAGCATCAGACACAAGGTTTTCACAATCACACAATCACACTGTAAAACCAAATCCCATTATACAACCATCTTCAAGAAACATGGCTACTGGAACACAGCTCTACAGTGTTAAGTACTTCCCACCAGCCACTCTAATACACAATAAACTAAAAAGGGGATATCTATATACTGCGTAAGAATAACGTCCAGGATAATCTCTCGACTCTGTTTGAAATCTCTCAGCCACTGACACTTTATTTTGTCTCATTTCTCTCTTCCCTCTTTTGGTCAAGAAGGTTTTCTCAATCCCTTGATGCCAAGTCCCAGCTCATCCTGGTATTTCTGTACCACATTACCAGGGAGGTTTACACTCCTGGGAGTCATGTCCCACGTAGAGGGGGGAGGGCAGCCCTTTGCCTATACTGACAAAAAGCTGGAAATATTTGAAATCCCAGTCATATTAAGACAGTTTCAAATCATACTTCATCTTTCATATTATCCTGCTCTTGCGCTGGCTCATGGTCTCCAAGATATATTAAATGAATAGATCTGGGTACAAAGCAATATGTATGGTATGAAGTACCTGGGTATAGAAAAAAGGGGGCATTTACACATTTAATATAGCGCTGTGTTAGGTCTAGATTCTGAAATGCTGTGCCATATGCATATAACCTGGAATTTTCCTGGAACTTTGGGTACTTGTGTAAAACCTAAGACTCAGAGTTGGATTTCTGCAGCTCTAAAAGTCAGCATTGTTAAATACAACTGTTAAAGAAACTAGGAGATCAGGCTCCAATTAGAGATAAGAACAAAGTTGATCTGCTTGGGACTAAGGTAAGTCAGAATACAGAGTAAAGGATGATACTGTCTGTATGATATTGTCTCGTTCACCTACTGTATGAGACCAAAAGAAGGGAGGTTATTTTCTGTAGCACACAACCTAACTCAACCTGCCTATACTGCTCATTTAACAACCCAAATTGCTTAACACTTAAACAACTCAAATACACGGAGCCCAGAATGGAAACAAGGGCTTGTAATTCTGCATAGCTCAATGTAGTACCCAGAAACATCCCAGAGTATGTTGGACAGATAATTAAAAAGTATTGACAAAGTCCCTTGAGGGATTGTAGTAAAAAAATACGGAACTATTACACTTTCCCACCTGAGAAATCCCTGATACTCTCAAACATTAGGGATTCCCAAGACAATAGGCCAAATCCTTGATCTTGAGGCCTGATTTTATGAAACTCATTTCTCTGACAGAGAAGCTAAGCCCACCTACAATTATGCCTAGGAGTTACTTTCAGAAAACCTCTTTTGTTGCTCAGATGTGGCCCTGTCTCTCTAAGCCCAACTCTACAAGGAAAATCACTGCCCTCTCCCCTAAGTGGGACATTACATCCAGGGGTGAAAGTCTCCCTGGCAACTTGGGACATAACTTCCAGGGATGGGCCTGGCCTTGGCCTTGTGGGATTAACTACACCTTCCTGACCAAAAGGGGGAAAAGAAATGTAACAAAATAAAGTATCAGTTGGTTAACAGAGTTCAAATAGAGTTGAAAAGCTATTCTGGAGGCTACTCTTAATGCAAGCTTCAGCAAGATATTGCTAATTACCGGTTCGCCAAACACCAACCAACATCATTCCTGTTAACCCTAAAAACACCTAGGACTCTATCTGAGAGTCTACAAAAGTTTCACACATTAAGTTTACTTTCCAAAAACCTTCAACCTCCACATATTTCCTGTTCTAGTTTGCTAGCTGCCGGAATGCAATATACCAGAAACGGAACGGCTTTTAAAAGGGAGAATTTAATGAGTTGCTGGTTTACAGTTCTGAGGCCGAGAAAATGTCCCAATTAAAACAAATCTATAGAAATGTCCAATCAAAGGCATCCAAGGAAAGATACCTTGGTTCAAGAAGGCCGATGAAGTTCAGGGTTTCTTTCTCAAGTGAGAAGGCACATGCCGAACACAGTCAGGGCTTCTCTCTTGGCTGGAAGAGCACATGGCGAATACGGCGTCATCTGCTAGCTTTCTCTCCTGGCTTCCGGTTTCATGAAACTCCCCGGGACGCGTTTTTCCTCTTCATCTCCAAAGGTCGCTGGCTGGTGGACTCTCTGCTTTGTAGTGTTGCTCTCTCTGAATCTCTCATTCTCCAAAATATTTCCTCTTTTATAGGACTCCAGTAAACCAATCAAGATCCACTCAAATGGGTGGAGACATGTCGTCACCTAATCCCGTTTAACCATTCTCGACTAAATCACATCATCCAGGGAGATGATCTGATTACAGTTTCAAACATACAGTATTGAATAGAGATTATTCTACCTTTATGAAGTGATATTTTGATTAAAACATAGCTTTTCTTAGGGGGCATACTTCCTTTCAAACTAGCACATTTCCCAAGCCAGATAAGTCCTGAAACCCAGAATATCAACCAGTTCCATCCTCCTATCCCATACTGTTGACACCCCTTCCCAACGTGAAAAAGTTAGAATGGGCATAGCTCAAATAACCCTAAAGATTGGGAGAAGGATCAAAGGAGAAGGAGGAGTTATAACAGAGAAGATAGGATTTAATAAATTAGTATGACTGCTAAATCATTATATTGATATTTCTTTTAGTCTCCGGCGTCTTTGAGCAGCTTAGAAGGAAAAACCTGAAATTGTGGAACTGTAATCCATAACAAACTTCTAAATCTGTTCTCTAACTACTTGTTAAAATATATTTTGAAAAGATTGCTATGGGGACATTTATATTTATGCACATATAAATATAGACATGTATAGATTATCTATGAAGGGCATACAAGAAGCAGTTGCTAATGTCGGGTGGCTGCCGCTGCTCAGCAGGCAGAGCTCTGACCTGCCGTGCTGAAGGTTTGGAGTTCGATCCCTGGTGCTTCCTGCCCATATGCAAATTAAATAAAAAAAAAAAGAAGTGGTTGCTTCTGGGTAAAGGGTGGGTATGGAAAGAAGACTTCCTTAAATACACTTTCTTAATGTTGAATTTTAATTATGTTCATATTACTTATTTTTTAAGATTAAAAAACCAAAAACACTGTTAAGACTAAATAGAAACTGGGAAGTGTATGTGACCTAACTTTAATCAACATAAACGAGTGGGTAGATTTCAAGTATGGTAAACAGACATAAAGTACCATGAAAAAAAAGTCGAGATTGAGAGATTTTCCAAGAGAAAGAAAATATGTACACTTAAAATGACAGAAACGTGCGTTTTCCTAAAATTAATTTGTCACGTTGTGATTTCGCCTTCGTATTCCTGGGGGCTTCTAAGCTTCACCCAACCCCCTCCCTCCTTGAAGGCAGGCAGCTAACTGTTCGGGCGGCGTCGCAATCACACCGAGGTTCCTGAGGACTCCCAAGACCTGGGCTCCCAGCCCAGGCGCGCTGTGGAGCGGGCTCCGATGAGAGCTTGGCGGAAGAGAGCCGTCCCCCGGGCACCGGACACACCGGCCAACTTCGCTGGACTCCAAATCCAAAGCGGAAGGTCCTGAGGTCTGGAGATAGAGCGGTCCACGGATTCCCATTAGTCCTCAGAAACCCTGGCGCCTGGACCCCACAATAGGGCCCACGCGTCCGCTCCGTCCTCAGCCACGCTACGCCCCTTACTCGCGGCACGCCCCGCCCCCTCCGCCCTCAGTCACGCCCCGCCCCAAACCCGTGGTTTGTATGTGACCTAACTTTAATCAGCATAAAGTTGATTAAACTTCATGTTTACGCCCCTCACCCGTGGCACGCCCCGCCCCGCCCTTACTCACTTTTCCGCCTTACTTTTCTACCGCTACTCTCGAGGGCGGCAGCGGTCTGCAGATCTCTCCCGAGTCATGCCAGAGTCATTACCGGAAGGTGGAGAAGGGGTGATCTTAGTTCCTGACAGTGGAGGCACATGGGACCGTAACCGCAACATGCACGTCAAAGAGAAGCAGAGCCGAGCGCGGGGTGTGATGTGGGAAGAAGGTCAGATCCAAACGCGCGGTCCCAGCAGCCTCCGTGGCCGTCCTCGGCTCGGCCGGAGAGCGCGAGAAGACGGGCCATTGCGTGTCTCCCTTCACTCACCAAGGGAGTAGCAGGCGTCACCCACCTGAACACCTCGTACTAGTGTGTGGGCGAATTCCAGCCAAGTTCCTTTCACTGCAGCTCCTCCGCCTCCTCCCTAATCCTTTCATCCCATAAATAAAGTTGCAGACAGGCTTGAGGTTCCATTCAGCTAAATGATGGAGCTAGATCCGAACCTAGGTAATTTATATTGATTATCCACAAATACATTTTTAAATTGGAGCATCACTTAAGACCAGTGCTACAAAAAAAAAAGCACCCCGAGTCCTTGGAAGGGGCAGCTGTCAGGTCCAAACCAACCAGGAGAACCTGAGCCCCAGGCCTACCATAGGAGGGGTGGACTGCCTAGGTTCTGACCACAAGGTGAGACACTGGGGGACACTACAGATTAGGGTTGGGGTGCCAGCCAATATCTCCTGCTACCATAAGCACAGCTGCTCACCCATAAACCCCTTGCAGAACCTCCCAAAATATACCAATGAAACCCTTAAGATGGAGACCAGTACTAGAAGGAATCGGGGTCTCCTACTCCCACGGGAATGGTTTACTATCCCCTTAGGAGTGAGAAATTCACCTAGCAACCTACCCAACCTAGCCACACTGGGAGTTGTTGGGGGGTTGAAAGAGGAATGGATTCTGAGTAGATTTAATTTCCATCTCCTTGCAAGGGAAGACATGAACAAATGTACTTCATAGACCGGAATGAGACAAAGAAGCCCCATTGGGCAGGTACTTTGCAACTAGAAGCAAATGGATGGAGTTCTCTCTGAATCTCATTCTCCAAAATGTTTCTTCTTCTATAGGATTCCAGAAACTTATCAAGACCCGCCCAATTGGATGGAGAAAGGTTGTCACCTAATCCATCTTAACAACCACTCTGGGTTAAATCACATCTCCAGGGAGATTACAGTTTCAAACATACAGTATTCAATAGGGATTATTCTGCCTTTATAAAATGGGATTTAGAATAAAACATGGCTTTTCTAGGGGACATACATCTTTTCAAACCAGCACATAAGGTATGTTCAAAAGAAGTTAACTTTCTCTTTCTACATCTTAGTTTTCTCTTGTAAAGCACTTTTTAATTAGTTCTTCTTCCATCACTTTATATAAGAAAACATATATCTCCTTTTTTACATAAACAATAATAAGCTATTTACATATTCTATACCTTGCTTTATTCATTGAACAGCAGGCTTGGTGATCACTCCATAGTAGTATACAAAGACATCCCTTGTTGATTTTATTTTTTTTCACGTTCCTCAATCATTGTACCCTTAGGCCACCTCCATTCATTGTGGATTGATGTGCTGGTTTGAAAGGATGTATGTCCCCTAGAAAAGTCATGTTTTTTTTTTAAATACCAAAAAACACCAAACAAACGCAAACATTCGTAACTTTTGATCATTCCATTCTACGTACATAATCAGTAATTCACAATATCATCACATAGTTGCATATTCATCATCATGATCATTTCTTGGAACTGTTCATCTATACAAATAGATGAACATTTGCATCTATTCAGAAAAAGAAATAAAAAGAAAACAGAAAAAAATTCATATATACCATACCTCTTACCCCTCCCTTTCATTGATCACTAACATTTCAAACTAAATTTATTTTAACATTTTTCCCATTATTTCTTTTTATTCCATATGTTCTACTTGTCTGTTGACAAGGTAGATAAAAGGAGCATCAGACACATGGTTTTCACAATCACACAGTCACACTGTGAAAGCTATATCATTATACCAACATCTTCAAGAAACATGGCTACTGGAACACAGCTGTACATTTTCAGGCAGTTCCCTCCAGCTTCTCCATTACATGAAAAGCCATGTTTTAAAATCCCTTTTCGTAAAGGCAGAATAATCCCTATTCAATACTGTATGTTTGAATCTGTAATTAGATCATCTCCTCGGAGACGTAATCCAATCAAGAGTGGTTGTTAAACTGGATTAGGGGAGATATGTTTCCACCCATTTGGGTGGGTCTTGATTGGTTTACTGGAGTCCTATGAAAGAGGAAACATTTTGGGAGCTGCTGCCAGAAACACCTGTGTGCAAATGTCCATTCATGTTCCCACCATCAGTTCCTCTAGGTATATACTGAGCAACAGGGTTTCAGGATCATATGGCAAATCTCCCCCTAGCTTCCTGTGGAACCAACACACTGCCCTCTAATGGGCTGTACCTCTCATTTCCCTAGGGACAGTGAATAGGTACATCTCTTTCTCCACATTTTCTCTAGCACTTTTTCTCTGTTCGTTTTTAAACAGTTTTATTCACACATTATACAATCCAGCCTAATTGTACAGACATGTCTTTGCCACCACATAGTGTATCTGAAGACATTTCCTTTTCTTCCACAAAGAATCCATAACCCTTTCCCAACCCCCCACCTGTTGACATTTAGTTTTGGCATAATGCCTTTGTTACATTCAGTGGAAGCATATTACAATGTTACTGTTGACTACAGACTCTAGCTTACATTGATTGCACTTTTTCCCATGCATCATCTATTTTCAACACCCTGCAGTACTGACGTTCATTCATTCTTCCTCATGCATTTTTTTTGTTATAAACCACCATACATTCTTAACATACAAACATTCTTGACATGGTTACAATCAGTGGTTCGCAATATCATCACATAGTTGTGTCTTCATCACTGTGATCATTTTTTTGAACATTTGCATCTCTCCAACAAAAGAAAGAAAAAAGGAAAAGCTCATACATGCCATACCACTTACTCCTCCCTCTCTTTGACCACTAATATTTCAATCTACTCGATTTATTTTAACCTTTGTTCCCCCATTATTTGTTTAGTTCTTACCCATTTTTTTCATTCATTTGTCTGTACCCTAGATAAAAGGAGCATCAGAAACAAGGTTTTCAAAATCACACAAACACACTGCGAAAATTATATCATTATACAACCATCTTTAAGAAACATGGTTATTGGAACACAGCTCTACAGTTTCAGGTAGTTCCCTGTAGCCACTCAAATACACCATAAACTAAAAAGGTGACATCTGTATAATGTGTAAGAATAACCTCCAGGATAACCTCTCGACTCTGTTTGAAATCTCTCAGCCACTGGCACTTTATTTTGTCTCATTTCTCTCTTCCCCCTTTTGGTCAAGAAGGTTTTCTTAATCCCTTGATGCCAAATCCCAACTCATTCTAGGATTTCTGTCCCATGTTGCCAGGGAGGTTTACACTCCTGGGAGTCATGTCCCACATAGAGGAGGGGAAGGCAGTAGGTTCGCTTGCATTGTTGGCTGAGAGAGAGGGAGGCCACATCTGAGCAACAAAAGAGTCAGAGGTTTCTGACTCTTAGGCCTAATTTTAAGTAGGCTTGCTTAGTCTATCCTTTGCGGGATTAAGTTTCAAATGAACAAACACCAAGATTGGGGGCTCAGCCTATTGCTTTAGTTGTCCCCACTGCTTGTGAGAAAATCAAGAATTCTCCACTTGGGGAAGTTGAATTTTCCCCCTTTCTCACCATTCTCCAAGGGGATTTTGCAAATACTTTTTTATTCACTGTTCAAATCACTCTGGGATTTACTGGAGCATCATTCTGGACAAACCTACAAAATCTCATGGAACCTTGGGTAGGGCATGAGATTTTGTAAGTTTGTCCAGACATTTATTTTTAACTTTCCTGAACCTTTGTTTTAGATGTGTTTTATTTTATTTGTTTTATTCAACGTTGTGTTGGGTTTTGCTTTGTTAGTCAATTTGAAAATCATTTTAATAAGTGAGGAAAGCCCATTTGTATTTGTTGATCTAATCAACATTCTAGGGCTCAGATTTGCTTTACAGTTTTATACTTCTATATATTTGTTTTTCATCATGTGATCTATTTAATTTACTTCCTTATTCCCCCCATCCCTTTTTTAAAACTTATCTTCTGGTATTTAAGGATTATATTTTTGTTTTAATGGTAACCTTTATCCTAATACTTTCAAACAATACATAAGGATTCTTTTTGGCTACTGTCTATTATATTGCAGCAATATTAAAATTATCTAATAACCTCAAATTCTGCCTCCTGTCATTCTCCCCTAGCACCTACCTTGAGGCAAAATCCTTTTATTCCTAGTTAATATCTGTATATGACAATCTAAGAGTTGATTCTACTTCTCACATACTCTCCCTACTCTTTGAAAGTTGTACTATATATACAGGGTTGCCAAGAAATCTGGAAACATATATGAATACATAATAATGGTTTATAATATATTTCAACACCTGATAAAATAACAGTATCTACTTTCAGACTTTGACACTGTATATTGTAACACACAGTCATTAATCCTATACTGTCTCCATTATAACCATCATTTATTCTTAGTCATGCAATTAAATGTAAATTTATCACCATCAGTCCCTCTTTTGATGTTTCTTTAGCATTTTGGTTGTCTAAAGCTCATTCTCTAGATTACTTAGGAAGGTTCATATCAAGAATATTCTTCTTTTATGGTATATGGGGGGTGATTAATAACGTCTCCACTAGAGGGAGCATCAGGAAAGAAAATGGGGTTAGAAATTGTAATCTAGAGAGTTTTGAAAGTAAAGCTTTTGTATTTGCAGCCATCTATTTCTTGGGTGCTTATTGTATCTAATTAAGAAATCTATGAAAGGTAGGAGGTATGGAATAGTTCAAAGCTGGGCCAGTTGCTTGGATGGATAAAATCCTTTAAGCCCAGGAAAGGGAGCAAAAGTCAAGTCTCCAAAACAAGACCCAATATCTGCCCCAATGAGGTAGCATGCAGAGCATCTTGGAACTATTTGAAAGAACTCTTAGAGAGCTGATGGTAGCACCAAACACAGTGATTCAGGAAGTCAAACTGTGTAACAGATGAAATGCCCAAAGTTCAATTAAGGAGTCACTAATGAGTCTTCTGATCTTAAAAACTGCCATGGGAAGGAAAATACATCAAAACTTGAGTTGCTAACTTTTGACTATTATAAATTAGAAAGCACTAGATAAGGTAGTTTACCTAATAATGCAAATTTCTGAGGAAGAAGTTGCTGTGAATCCATTTAATATCTGGGAAGGACTGTTGGGATGAAAGCATACAACTTGGAGATCTAATCACTCTAGCAAGACTTCAAGATATGCCAGAGAACTCTCATACAAGATATGCCAGAGAACTCTCATACAATATGGCAATATCTATCAAAATGCACATGCCCTTTGACTTCACAATTTAATTTCTATGAATTTATCATGCACATATACTCCTCATAAAATGACAGACGTAAGTTATCCATTGCTGACTTACTGTAATAGCGAAAGTTTGGAAGCAACTTAATGGTCAACAATAGAGAACTGATTGAATTATAATAATATCAATGCAATATTATAAAACTATATTTAAGAACTCTATTAATATGTAATGATATCCAAAATATATATTTTAATTTAAAACAAGTTAGTAGTATGATATGCTATAATTTATATAAAAAGGTAATTGTGGAGTATAAAATATACATTCTATTTATTATTTATATTTCTCATATAACTATAAAACCTTTGGAAAACTACAGCTAACTGGTGGTGGATTTCTTTTTTTTATTAAAAAAAAAGAGAAGAGCCACAGATTCAAAGCAAAAGCAGGAAACCCTTATCTTTTATCCTCTCTACTTATACTGATGCACATTCTTTTTATTCTTTCTGATCTCTCCTATAAGTTAGACTTCCTTAGATTGCAAGAAAGGTGCAAGGTCCCCAGGTTATCCCAGGACAGATTCTCAACTAGGGAGAAAGTCATGTTGGCTAGATTGTAGAGAAATAAGAAAAAAGCATTGCAATGAGAAACAGAGATGAAGTAGAGGGTTAAAAATAAAAAGCAAAACCACACCTTTCTTTCTGATCTTGTTCTGTTTCCACACTCTAGTACTCTGTGAGGCCCAGTTATAGTTCCTGCCTTTGGAATCTGTTAAATACTCCTATAACTTTAGAATAAACTCCTTTTTTTTTTTTTTTTTTAAGATAACCTTAATGGGTACATTCTCTTACTGGGCAGTTTTAGGTCAATAATATTGGCTAAAAATATAGAGCACTCACCATCTATATACGTTTAATGCTCAAAACAAAGATTATCCCCACTTTACATGTAAGGGCCCAGAGGCCCAGAAAGATTAAGTAACTTGTCCAAGGTCACACATTCAGACAGAGACAGAACTGAAATCCAGGTAATCTGACTCCAGAGCTTGTACTTATAACACTAAGTCCAGTGGTTGTCCTCACTTAGGTCCAGTTTATACATTACCTTTAGCTACACAGTAAACTTGTTCTTCAATAGCAGATAATGTCGATCCAAATAAAAAATTTTCCTAATGGTCTAATTTCAGGCATTAGAGAACTGAAATGAATAATAAAAAGATCTTCAGGTATATTTTGGAGGTGGGGTCTTTATTAGCATTTTTGGGGGGTATGTTGTATGGCGGCATCACATTTCACTCTTTCTCCATGTGAGTAGTCCGTTATTGCAGCACCATTTGTTGAATTTTGTTTGTTTGTTTTTGTTGGTTTGTTTTATTTGTTTGGGAAGTGCATGGACTGGGAATCGAACCCCGGTCTCCCGCATGGCAGGCAAGAATTCTACCATTGAACTACCCTCACAGCTCCTATTAGTATTTTTATCCCAACTTTGAAAGTATTAAATTTGGTCCTAATGAAAGACCATTAGCTCTATCTGAAGTTAATCAAGTCATCTGAAGAAAGGCTAAAATTCAATAGAATTTTATTAGAAGCTTAAAACTGCCTTGTTACTAGTTATGTTACAATTTCCTAGCGGTCATGATTTTTTTTAAGTGAAAAGGTAAATTCATAGCATGAAAAAATTTAACTGGAAGAATTCACAAAGCACCAAGCTAGGATTGCACCTTAGATTTTAGATTAAAGAGACATAAATAACCTAAAATGGTCATCGTTCTCCCCAGAAAAATGGATAAGAGGATCCAGAAACAGATCCAAATATAAGGGAATATGATGGCATCAGTGGGGAAAATATGGCTTATTCAATAAATGACGCCAAGACAACTGGTAAGGCATCTGGAGCCTGCCTTCAGTCTATTCACCAAAATAAATTTCCAGCAAGGACAAAAATTAAATATACAAACTGAAACCATGGATCAATTATGTAAGTACTAGAATTTTTAAAAAGTCATTCAAAGAATAAGATCCAGAAATATAGAAAGATTAATAAAGTTGACAACATAAATATTAAAAATAATTGCATAGCAAAAACAAATAACCCGTAAACAAAATTCAATGACAAATAAGCTGGGGGCAAATGTTTGTACCACATGTGACAAAGGGTTAACTCCCTTAATATATATAGTTTAAAAAAAAGTCAACGAAAATAACCAACCACACAATAGCAAATGGTAAAATTCTTGAAAGACCATTTTTGGACGAGGAAGAAATTAAAAAGGCTTATAAACATGCAAACATAACTCATAATTAAAGAAATAACGTGCTTCCGCTATAGCTTGAGAAGAAATGTCATGTAATCAGATTACTTGGTTTTACGTCCTGACTCTACTTTTTATCGTGTGTGCCCATATCTTTGGCTATGGTCCTTGTAAGAATCAAGTGAGATAATGTAATAAAAACAATTAGAACTGAGACTGTCATATAGTAATTATTCAGTTAACATTAGTTCTATCAGACTGATAAAAATGGGGAAAACATGGATAAGAAGCAGTACTGGTAATGAAGTGGAGAACTAGGCATTTTCATACACTATCGGTAGGAATATAAACTGGTAATTTGACAATATCTACTAACATTTTAGTGCATAAACCCTTTGACATTGCAAATCACTTTCAGAAACTTATCCTACATGTGCGAATCAAACTGCTAAAAATGAACAAACAGATACAAGTGCTGGAGAAAATGTGGAGAAGAAATGTACCTATTCACTATTGGTCGGGAAGGAAAGTGATAAAGCCACTCTGGAGGGCAATGTAGTGCTTCCACAGGAGGTTAGAGGTGGGGTTGCCATAAGATCCTGCAACCCCACATCTAGGCATACACTTGGAGGAACTGAGAGTGGGCACACACATGGACATTTGCATCAACACTAGTGTGCTGCACATTGGTGATTATGGCAGCAGTGTTTCCAATTTCCAATGGATGTAGATGGGCTATAGGAACACTGACTGAGGAATGAAAAAGGAACTGCGGTGTATACATACAACAGAGTACTGCGCGTCTGTAAGAAGGCATGAAGTTGTGAGGCATGCAACTAGGTGAATGAAACTCGAGGACAGTATGCTGAATGAAATGTCAGAAACAAAAAGATAAGTATTATCATTCCTCACTCATGTGGGCTAACTATAATATACAAAGTTGGAGAATTGAATCAAGAGCATGAGTTATCAGGTTGGGGCCTATTGTTAAGGTTCCTAGATTGTAAATTCTTACAGCAGTGACATCTATTCCAAAGTCGTAACTATTATTTCTAAATTCTGAGATGCTGAGCTATTTGTGTATAACCTGGTCATTATCTGGAAGTTTGGGTATTTGTGTGACACCTGAGACTCAGAGTTAGAGCTCTGAAGTTATGAAAATCAGCATTATCTCATAAAACAACTGGTAAAAATGTTGAAAAAAGCAATCAAACTTCAATTAGAGATATGCATGAAGCTAGTCCAAATAGGACTATCTAGCTGATCTGGGATAGGATAACCAGAATACAGGGTAAAGGATGATATGGTCTATATTTTAAAACTTCCAACTTCTGTGTGAGACCAAAGGAAGAGATGTTTATTTGGTGCAAAATTTATATTTCTGGTAGCACATTATGTAATTTAACTTGTAAGGTCAGTTTATTCAAACAGCATAATGACATGGAATCTTTAATAGGGAATGAGAACTTGTCAGTTAGTACAGGTTAGTGTGAAGCCCCTATACATCCCAGAGTAATGTGGGCAGAGAGTAAAAAAGTATTTGCAAAGTCCCCTTGGGGACTAGGGAGAAAGGAGAAAATATAAAACTTCCCCATCTAGGAAAGACCTGATGCTCTTGCAAACAGTGGAGACAACCAATTCAATAAGCTAAGCCCTTGATCTTGCGGTTCGCCCCTATGAAACTTATTCCTGGAAAGGAAAACTTAAGCCTACTTATAAATATGCCTAAGAGTCATCCCCAGAGAATCTCTGTTGTTGCTTAGATGTGGCCTCTCTCTCTCTAAGCCAACTCGGTAGGTGAACTCATTGTCCCTCCCTCTATGTGGGACATGACTCCCAAGTGTATAAATCTCCCTGGTAACGTGGAACATGATTCCTGGGGATGAGCTGGAACCTGGCATCATGGGATTGAGAAACCCTTCTTGACCAAAAGGGGGAAGAAAGAAATGAGACAAAGTTTCAGTGGTTGAGAGACTTCAAACAGAGCCAAGAGGCTATCTTGGAGGTTATTCTTATGCATTATATAGATATGCCTTTTTAGTTTATGGTATATTGGAGTAGCTAGAAGGAAGTACCTGAACCTGTTGAACTGTGTTTCAGTAATCTTGATTCTTGAAGATGATTGTATAACTATACAGTTTTTACAATGTGAACATATGATTGTGAAAACTTTGTGGCTGTTGCTGTCTTCCAGGGTATGGACAGGTGAGTTAAAAAATGACAAAAATAAGTAAATAATAGGAGGGGATGAGGGGTAAAAAGAAAAAATTGGGGTAGATTGCAATACTAGTGGTCAATGAGAGGGGGCGTAAGGGATATGGAATGTATGAGGCTTTCCTTTTGTCTCTTCATTTCTTTTCTAGAGTGACACAAATGTTCTAAAAATGATTATGGTAATGAATACACAACTATGTGATGATATTGCACTGACTGTATGTATACTTTGGATGGACCGTATGGTGAGTGAAGATATATCAATAAAAATATTTTTTAAAAAAAGATTTATCCTACAGATACACTCATGTACATTCATAAAGGTACACATGTATGTTCACAAAGATATATGTCCTTGTGACATTTCATTACAACAATGTCTGTAATAGCAAAAGACTAGACATAACCTAAATGGTTATGTATATGGGACTGGATAAATAAATTATGGTGTATCCTAAAATGGAATACTATATTGTCATGAAAAAAATCCTAAAACATTCAAAAAAGCAAATCACAACACAATGTGAACAATTTCCCACCATTCATGTTAAAAATTCTACATACATCAAATATTTCTGGAAGAAGACACAAGAAACCTATAACAAGCACTGCTGGAGAGGAGTAAGACTGAATGTGAAGTCAAAGAGATTGATTTTTTATTGAATATTCTTCTGTAAAAACTGAATTTTCCATGTACAAGTATATTACTTTTTCAATTAAACAAAAATTAGTTTTTTGAAATAAAAGAGTACAATAATCACATACCATACATCGTTTTCAGAAAGCATAGGGAAACATACCACCTGAAGACACAGGTTCTAAGAGCAATGATGTTTGCTTAACTATTACTATAACTGTTAAGAACCAAAATGGACACCCTAGAACAGATCCTACATATCCAACATAATCTTGGTCCTTAAAGAATTCCTGTCTCCTCCATCATTCTCTAGAATTACAGAGACTAAGTGCACAGGTCCTTTCTAGACCTCATGTTATCCCACTAACTTCCCAAGCCTATAAAATTGTTTCTACCTTCTTATCTAGAAATTTAGGTGTTTTCTTATACTTAGTGTGTTGGCTGGGATGAGTATTCTCGGGGAAGGAAGAAGGGAGAAGAGATTGACAATTAGCTTTTATAATGTCTTCCAGGTTTACAATGATTTATTGTAAAGTTTTTTTTATAACACCTTACATATAAACAGACTCTACAAATCACAAAGCACAGTCCCACTTTGTCACTGATTTCCTAACAATCGATAGCTGGGTATTATACCATTTTAGATGAGTGTCAGAAGGGGTGCCCAGTACCATAAATATTAGAGTTATATCCTTGTACCACCATTGAACTCTCCAAACCTGGTGCTTTCTACTCTATGGCCCTCTCATCTTCCCTGCTTAGTCTCCCTACACTAGCTTCTGATTCTACCACATCACAATAAACACTAAGCACCTGAGTTCTTAGTCCTGTGTTTCTAGAGGGTGGTAGAGGAGACAGGAGTCATTTAAGGACCAAGGACAAGATGTGTTTTCCCTTCTGGGGACAAATCTGAATTAGTCTCTTTCTATACATTATTCCTTTGTTAGTCTGCCTGAAAAAACAAAGAAGTCAGCCCTATAAACAGGGTCTCTCTTTCGATATTAAGTATCAACTATGCTGACATTATTCTAAGCAATTCATTCACTTTATTTCACTTACCCTGAGAAGGCAGGCTTTATTTTCTCTATGATATAAATTAACAGAAAATTTAGTGACAGAAAGTCAATTGCTTAATGTTATACAGCTGTTATGTTCCAGAATAAGGACTCAAACTTCAGGGTCTAGCTCTAAAGTTCCATGATACACTTCCCAATGACTACAGCTCTTGCGTTTCCATGATTTGCTAAAATGTTTAAAAGCCCCAAAGACAATCTGAAAGTTCTTACGCTAAGAAAACAAAGAGGGATGCCAATCAGCTAATTTTCTCATTTTATTTTCTTCTTCATCTCTCTAAAATGAAAATGAATTTAAGTTTCAGAGAGAAAGGTGGGAGCAGAGTCAGACAAGGAAGCGAACAACAGGAGAAACGAAAGGCAGCCCCCTGATTAAGAGTTAGCTCTGGAAAGCCTGCCTTCTGGTGTTGCCAGGCAACGAGTGTCAACAGCAGAAGTGGCAGGATCATGGCCACTAACTACAGCGCCAACCAGGTAAGTTTTCTTTCTTCATCTTTTCAATATTTAATTTTGCCCCCCAAATTATATCTTGGAACTAACCCCTCCCATATGATTCTGATAACTGAACAGATAGCTGAGAATGGGGTAAGGAAGTATTTTACCTCTTCAGGGTAGACAGGACTCAGAGACAAGCGAAAGGCATCTCTGAGTTGAGTTTATAGGGTCTAGAGCAGGAGTGAGCAAATTTTTTTTTGTAAAGGGCCAGAGACTAAATATTTTAGGCTTTGAGGGCCAAGTAGCAAAATCAAAGATATTATGTAGGTACTTACATAATGAAAGAAAACAAATTTCCGTAAAATTTTTGACAAGCTTCAAAATAATAATTGAATGCAATATTTTTGTAATACATATCTATTAATGAAAATAATGTAATTCTTTTGGGGGAGAAAACATTTCATTTAATTGGGTTCAAAGTTAGTATTCCCTTTAGTCAATTGCAAACGTTCATCTATAAAAACTATTTTAGCTTGCAGGCCATCCAAAAACAGCAGATGGATTTGGCTCATACGACATAGTTTGTTGAACCCTAGTCTAGACTAACACTGTCCAATAAAAAGATAAAGCTAGCCACAAATACAATTTTTAATTTTCTACTAGCCACATGGAAGAAAAAAAAATCAGTTTCTATATTGAATTTATCTCATTATATTCAAAATGTTATTTTAACATATATTTTAAAAGTTATAAATTAGACATTTAACATATTTTTGTACCAAGTCTTCAAAATCCAGTGTATATTTTACACTAACAAAGCACCTCAATTCAGACTAGTCACATTTCAAGGCTCGATAGTCACATTAGCCTACTGTACTAGACAGTACTAAATTATATGCATTCTATGGCTTATATAGTTTGATATAGTTTAAAGTCTAGCTTGTAAATTTTAAAGCCTAGCATGATTTTTGGGTCTTTGGTCTCCAAATCTAAAACTTGTGCTTAGTCATTATTTCCTGGGCTTAGGGCTTTTGAGCCTCATAAGGATTCTTTTCTTTCTCTCCACAGTATGAAAAAGCTTTCTCACCTAAGTATCTGCAGAACTGGTCTCCCGCCAAGCCAACAAAAGAGGTAGTACAAATTTAATGCACCCACAAGGCCTTTTTCTGGTTCTTTATATCATGTTCTTTATAATTCCCTGGCACCTAACTCCTTTTAATCTTCTCTAAATCCCCATATTATTTTCTCTGCCTTCCTTAATTCAAGCCCCTCAGACCTTTCTCCCATTTCTGTACTACATTTTCACAAGCACTTCTTTCTCCCATCTCTATCCCAGAGCATCTCTTCCCATGAAGGCTACACTCAGATTATTGCCAATGATCGTGGCCACCTGTTGCCTTCAGTGCCCCGATCCAAGGTGAGATATCCATTGCCACTGCTATCATAAAAGGTAAAAGAATTGAGGCATAGAACTGGGGTAAAAGAGAGGGGAGATCTGCAATTTCTCACAAAAAGCTATCTGGAAATCCGAAGTTCAATCTAATTCACATTGTAATATAAGGATCCCGAAACTTCCAGCCAGTTTATCCAACAGGACAGAGTTGTGAATTGATGAATGACCTGTGTGAAAAAAATGCCCTCAGATGATGATATTTATGCCGTGGGTACTCCTTTGCCAAACTTACCTGAAGGATGAAGAATTTAAACAGGCAGAGGGAAGGGTATAAAAAATTTCTGGGAACCTAAATGAGGCAGGGAAAGAGGGAAGAGTGGGGAGATTATGCTTTCAGTCTTGTTTCATTACATGCATTATGAAAGGTAAAGGATGGACATAAGATGAAGAAAGGTTCTGCTAACAGGTCAGTTACTGGGAGTAAGGAACCTTGCTGAGCTCTTTTTCCTTTTAGGCAAATCCTTGGGGTTCCTTCATGGGCACCTGGCAAATGCCTCTGAGGATACCCCCTGCTCGGGTGACCCTGACCTCCCGTACAACTGCTGGTGCTGCCTCACTCACCAAATGGATACAGAAAAGCCCTGATTTACTCAAAGCCTCGAATGGACTACATCCTGAAATCTTAGGCAAGGTATCTATCTATTCTTTCCATCCAACCCCAAACCCTATGGTCTCAAATTCTTTTCAAACTCAAAACTGCCTATTGTTATAACACCAACACCTCAGAAGAGGGCCGTTCAACCAAATCTTTCTCACTTTCTAGTCCCTAATCACCCTCTGAAGCTTAAAGGGACAAGCTAAGCCCATCTTATGCCCACAATTTAAAATGATTTAATCTCAAAAAGATGTTAGATGAACCAAATTTAACTTTTTTTTATATGATTCTGACATTTGGCCATGGTATGGGGAGAAAGGAAGGCAGTATTCTGAAATGGGTTGGGAATGATCTGGGCCTGACTAGAAACGTAACTGCACTTCCCCCCAACCCTGACAGCCCCATGATCCAGTCAGTCAGAAGACACCTGGGGAGAAATCTGCCACAAAGACTGTACAACAAGCACCAAGTCCAACCTTAATTCCAAACTCCCCAGCCAAAACCCTCAGTCCTCCAGAGGAACTCCGAAGTGCGCACCCCTCTGCAGGTCATACTCCAGGTCCCCAAAGCCTAGCCAACTCTCCTAAGAGCCCACCTGGAAGCCCACGTGTGCCAGAAAACTCACCAGGTCCTGATCTAGCCAAGATCCAGAAATGCAAACCTGGAACTCCAGAAGGGACTAAAGGACCACACTGAGAAAATCTGTCTAGAGATTATAAGCAAGACCCCCATCAGGAATGTGGAACAAGGAAATTATAGGGTAGGAATGAAGGCAAATTTGGAAAATAAACATAATTTCTTGAATCTTTTATTCATCTGTATTTTCTCTTCCTGCTATGGCCTCCTCTTTTTTTTTTTAATCACATAGTTGTATATTCATCATCATGGTCATTTCTTAGAACATTTGCATCAATTCAGAAAAAGAAATTAAAACAGAAAAAAATTCATACATACCATGCCCCTTAAGCCTCCCTTTCATTGATCACTAGCATTTCAACCTACTAAATTTATTTTAACATTTGTTTCCCCTACTATTTATTTATTTTTAATCCATATGTTTTACTTATTTGTCCATAAGGTAGAAAAAAGAAGCATCAGACACAGGGTCTTCACAACCACACACTCACATTGTGAAAGCTGTATCATTATATAATCATCTTCAAAAAACATGGCTACTGGAACACAGCTCTACATTTTCAGGCAGTTCCCTCCAGCCTCTCTGTTATGCCTTAACTTAAAAGGTGGTATCTATTTAATGCATAAAAATAACCTCCAGGATAACCTCTCGACTCTGTTGGGAATCTCTCAGCCATTGACACTTTACTTTGTCTCATTTCTCTCTTCCCCCTTTTGGTCGAGGTTTTCTCAATCCCTTGGTGCTGAGTCCCAGCTCATTCTAGGATTTCTGTCCCATGTTGCCAGGAAGGTCCATACCCCTGGGAGTCATGTCCATGTAGAGAGGGGGAGGGCAGTGAGTTTGCTTGTCGTGTTGGCTGAGAGAGAGAGAGAGGCCACATCTGAGCAACAAAAGAGGTTCTCTTGGGGGTGACTCTTAGGCCAATTTTAAGTAGGCTTAGCCTATCCTTTGCAGGGTTAAGTTTCATATGAACAAATCCCAAGACTGGAGGCTCAGCCTATTGCTTTGGTTATCCCCACTGCTTGTGAGAATATCAAGAATTCTCCACTTGGGGAAGTTGAATTTTCCCCCTTTCTCACCATTCCCCTAAGGGGACTTTGCAAATACTTTTTTATTCACTGTTCAAATCCTTCTAGGATTTATCAAGGCATCACTCTGGACAAACCTACAAAATCTCATGCCCTACTCAAGGTTCCATGTACATATGTTGTTCAATTAAGCTGTCCACATAAGTTATATTAGGAAATGCACTAGGTAAAATATAAATTTTGTACCAAATAAACATTTTTTGCTTTAGTCTCACACATAAGTTAAAGTTTTAAAATATTAATTACCATCTATTTTCAACACCCTGCATTACTGACATTCCTTTGTTCTTCCTTATGCAAAACATTTTTCAATTTGTACATTTAGTCACTGTTCTAGCTTGCTAGCTGCCGGAATGCAACACACCAGAGACGGATTGGGATTTATTTTGTTAGTTCTTCAGAGGAAAGGCAGCTAATTTTCCACTGAGGTTCTTTCTTACGTGGGAAGGCACAGGATGGTCTCCACTGGCCTTCTGTCCACGCCTCTAGGTTCCAACAACTTTCCCCAGGGTGATTTCTTTCTGCATCTCCAAAGGCCTGGGCTGAGCTGCGAGTACCGAGATGAGGTATGCTGAGCTGCTCGGGCTGTGCTACATTACGCTCTTTCATTTAAGCACTAGCCAATTAACTCAAACGTCATTCATTGCAGCAGGCACACCTCCTAGCTGACTGCAGATGTAATCAGCAACAGATGAGGTTCACGTACCATTGGCTCATGTCCACAGCAACAGAACTAGGCACATTCACCTAGCCAAGCTGACAACTGAATCTAACCACCACAGTCACTATCATTATACACTCTAGGCATTCCTAGATTATACCATCTCAGTCCTTATCGTATATCTTTCCTTCTGATTTCATTTGTGTATGGCCTCCTCTTGAAACCCGTACTATAAGGAGGAGGGATGGAGAAATAGAGAGGGAAGAGGGCATGGGACAGAACACATTTCCATAAGGTCTGTGTCCCTAATACTTCAGAAATGACTAAGAGGAAATTGGTATGAATCACAGCAGAAGGGTAGAACCTCAAAGAACCAGTGCCCCAATGCTCTCATTTTTCATCCCAGGTTTAGATTCCAACAATAAAGAAAAGATTCCCATTTTTTAGGACATCTATAACCTAACTCAGTGAAAATAAGTAACCTGGGGGAAGGAGAGCATGCACAACTACAATCTCAAAGTCAGCAATGTAATTGTTTAGTAGAGTATGTGTATGTGTGTTTGGAAAAAGTGGGGAAGAAAAGATGGGAAAAGCCAAAGTACAATGTCTGATCAATGACAGAACACAAAGGGAAGACAAATTAGAAAGAGTTATAAAAGCAACACTCAAAAGTACCAATACAGTTTGAAAACTGAAGATATAGAAGTGATTGGAGGACAGGGAAGAAAAAGTGAGAGATAGTAAATATGAATTTAGGACAGTATGTCAAACATGTTGACCACTTTGCCATCCCACACTCTCAATCACCTTCAGGTGGCAAGAAGCCACCAAAAGAGTCAAGAAGTTATGCATTTCTCGGTCCTCAATATCTGTTTATCTTTGACCCCCTTCTTCATCTGTCTGGCACTGACTGTTAAACTTAATTGCCTTGCCAAATCTTTCCCAATTCCAGTGCCAAAGTGTTCCCTCATGAAGTCTTATCCCTCAGTTCAAAGACAGGAAGTACAGAGAACAGCTGGTTTAACCTGGAGGAGGGCTATAATGAATTCCATGACCAGTCTAGCAAAAAAGGAGATGCGCACATAACTTAAGACCAAAGACTAAGTGGGGAGCTGGGATGAAGACTATTGAGACAACAGGTCCTCATTGTCTTAGCTCAAGTAAGATTGTCCTCTTCAACTGATACCAGCTACAGTCATTGTTACCCTTCTCCAAACCAAGGCTTTAACTGGATGGTCAACAACTCAGAGTGATGGACAAAACTGATCTGTTACCCCAATGTTTCCAAAGACTAGCCAAATAGCATTCCTGCCAAAGGAGCTAGGGACCCAAGAGCCTAGTGGATTATAAAAGTAGCCAGTTTTCTTATTCAGTTATAAAGTTCTGCCAAGTTTTCAACCATTCCTCCTTTCTCTCCAACTCTACATCCTAGCTAATCCTTTAGATTTTGCTTCCACTGGTCCCCTGCCTCCCTCATTGTATAATTTGATGGACAGTACACCATGTGGCTGCTCTAAATCAGTCCTGAATGGTATTTTGGAGTCAGTAATAACCCAAAAGCTTTCCACATGCCTCACTTTCTTTCTCTGGCCTCATCCCTTTCTGAGGCTTCTGAATGATATTTAAATCTCTGGCTACTTAAATCTGATTCCTTGAGAATTTTTCCAGTGGTCAGTTGCAGGACAAGCTGTTTTCCTCCTGGGAAAGGTCAGAGTAGGGGGGGCAAATGCCTGAGAGCAGAGAGAGGGGGAGGATATTGGCTCCTCCCCAACCGCCATTCTCCCAGTTCCTCCAGATATCAAGGAGAGTCAAAGACAAAATGAGTATTTCAATTCAGCCTCAAAAAAAGATGTCACATGAACTTGGATCAGAAAACATGACATTCATTAGGAGGCTTACTTTTCCAGAAATGGAAGGAAACAAAATAACCTTTAATACGTTGAATGACAATTTTCTGGATCTTCCTCTTGTATCAAAGACTGTACGTCTTCTTCCCAAAGCACCTGCTCTAAGGGCCAACTCATTCTCTTTATCTCCATCTCTAGATGGAACAAGCTAATTTTCTCCCACCCCCACCCCTCTTCTTTCAGTCACACTGTGTGGGTGCTAAAGACCCTTGACTCTCACCAGTGAACAGAACTGTCCTTTAAGCCAGCCACCCACAGACAGTGGCACCCAAAGCCCTACCCCCAGTCTCCAAGGCAGAGGCCACAGAGCTGGCATTGTTTCCTCTGTCTCAGGAAGAAGCTAAAAGCTGACCCTCAGCACAAATCAAGGACCAATAAGAAGAGAGCATATGGGCTCCTAATCCCAGAGTTGAGTCTAAGCTAGGGACAGGAAAGGGGAGCTTTCTCTCTTTTTTTGGGGGTATCCAGGCCAGGAATTGAACCCGGTGGCAGGTGAGTATTCTACCACTGAATCACTCATGCACCCTCAAGAAAAGGGAGTTTTTGCAACTACCCGATCCTAGAAACAAGGGACTGGACTCTTGCACAGTTAAGCTTCTACAAGTACTTTATTGCTACTGAGTTCCAAGGGAATCTGTAAACACAAAAGGATCTAAAGAAATCAGGAGATCTTTGCCCTGATGGAAGGTGAGTGGCAAACAAAAAGGTCAATATAATAATTTGTAGGAAAGTGATTTTGAGACTCTTATCTCTTTACATGGCTGCCAGCACTGCAGAAGACAGCACAGTGAGAACCAAGACAACCACTCCAGACTGGTATAGCTGAGGAATCTTCATACCTTTTCCTAGGTCCCATGACTGTAGAAAAAGAAAAAGAAGAATTTCAGCAATCATGACCCTGTCACTCTCACAGCTCCTTTCTCAGAAAGGAACTCTACCTAGTTAAACAGGCCAACTCCTCTCAGCATAATTCTGGAGAAAAGTACTTCTACCCTTATGCCCCACCTTTGCCGGTTCAAAAACCCACAAGATGGTACCTACCACCCACTTTTCCCAACGACAGAAGAGACATCCTCAGTCTTATATACCTAAGCTTCAAGACTGAATAGATAAAACATTCCCTCATGACAATATACCCAGACCATGTTTCACAAAGTGTGTTCCTCTAAAAACTAGTTCCTCAGAATGCTGAAAGGGATTATAGGGGAAAACTTCTGTGGTCAAATAAATTTGGTACACACTTTGTAAGACTTCTCAAACAATTTATTGTATTAATCCACACTGTGAATTTCCAAGAGGGGAATAAAATATGCATGACTTCCTAGCTTTAGTCAATCACAGAATTCTTTTCCATGAGAGAGCTAATATTCTAAAGAACACTCTTTGGGATCTAGAGCACTACTTCTTAATTTTGCTTTGACTGTGACCCCAGTAGAATATATTTTAAATTGGAACACAGTGTGTGAGTGCATGTGTGTGTGTATAGTGACAATTCATGAACAATAAACATTTGCAAAATTATGTATACTGCATTCTATTTTTTCTGTTTAATTTATCTTATTTTATTTATTTATTTATTTTTGTGGTAGCAACACAATGAATTGATTTCCTATCCATTTGGTCAATCCCCATAATTAAAAAACTCTCTAGGGCAAAAGTAGGGTCTTTGGGTTCCACACTTTCCATACACATGGCCACCCCAACAAATATACACCCATACTGTGAAAGTAAAACTGGCTAAATTAAGAATCACTTCAGGAAAGTGTTGGAGAGAGACCAGACAAAAGGTCAAGATGAGACGATCACCTCGCCTCAATTCCCAATGACAGTCTACCTAGACCAAATTAGGAATGAAGCAGATTCTACAGATTATTGGTTTGCTCATATAGGCAAATCATATAGGGTGGTGTAGTGGTCTGGGATACTCTCTAGAATGCCCCAGACCCTATCACTTCATACTCTCTTAAAACATCAATCCCACTCTCCACTCCCACATTAGATCTTCTGGCAAGGCAACTATCAAGATCTGAGGCCAAGAACTATGGACTGTCACAAGGAATAGACTAAAATCCAGACCCATAGTCAGAGGCAGTAACTGCCAAGAATAAAAATAAAAGCAGATTTAAGAGTTAAAAAAAACCTTTAGGCTCCTCTCTTCTCTTAACAAAGAGAGCACCATTATAAGCAGAATCAGGGCAAAAAAGGCAAAAGGGAATTTTGTAAAACCTTCTCTCCTCCCCTGCTCCACACCCCTCCCCCTCAACTAGAGACAAAAGCATATCCTGTCTGAACTAGGATGTGAACAGAGGAAGCTGATCATCAGCTGATTTTCATTAGAGAGCTTTGTTCTGTGGAATAAGAAGTCATTAATGGAAATGCCCTGCCTCTCCATCCCCTACCCCCTCAGGGAAGTGAAAAGACATTTTAAATCCAACTGAACACTACCCCAGAGAACAGCTGATAGAAACACTTAATTTAATAAGTCATTTAGTCTCTTACTTTCCTAATTCCGTCAAGCTATCTATTGGACCAGACTGAAATTCAGAAAGTGCTCATCTCTAAACCCTGATGTTATACAAGTTATACAAGGTCAAATTAAAGCAGAAGCATCTATTTGACAGATGGCTCAAGTCCAGGGATACTACATAACTAGAAAGAATGGAAATTATAATTGTCTTCTTAGGGTGGAAAGCAAGACTGGGAAAGGGAGACTACAAAATATGAAATCTTAAAATGCTGGAAGAGGGACTAATATAAAACCTGGAGCAGGTTTAATTAAACTTTAATTCCTTCAGAGACACCAATTTTAGGTGGCAACACTGACAGTTTTCAGGTCATCAAAATATTTCTAAATCCAATATTAAAATCTGGGATCCAAGGGCTCTCTTTAAGTAACATCCCCCTTATAACTGAAGAGTTCACACTGAGACCCCGGAAGCATTTGACAGGAACATACATTGCTCAGCTGTACCACTAACCAGGCTGCCAAAAATTTAAACAGAGGCTTTGTTTACCTTTCCCATAGTGGTGGCCCTGGGCAAAGGTCTAGTGAGAATCCTCCCAGCCTCCCCACTCTCCACTCAGAAAATGTGCAAATCCCCAATTAACTTACCAAGTGTCGGATTCCATTCAAGGCGTGATACGTGAGAGGGAAAGCAAGCAAAAACTTAGCTGTGTAGATCAGGGCTGGTCCCAGACACAGGGACTTCACGAGTTCCAAATAAGACTCAAAATTCCCAGGGAGAATCAGGGCCGACAAGCCAAAAAGAGTGACCCCTGAGGAGAAAACCAAGATTATCACAGATGCCTACTAGTTACAAGTAATAGGACATATAAAATTGGATTCTACAACAGCTCTTGGCACTTTATACAATTCTAAACCATTCTGAAGTGGGGAAGTTTTAAACTGACAATGTTGATGTTTATGGTGGGAAATAGACTATTTGGGATCTGACCCTCATGTCTTAAATTTGTAGTATGTTTTGGCACATTATTCTTCCTCCTACAACTTTCTCTATAAAAATCCTTACCTGCCACATCAGAGGATCACACTGTGGCTGCATCTACATCTGTGCCAGTTTGAAACTATTATGTACCCCAGAAAAGCCATGTTTTAATCCTGATCGAGTCTTGTGGGGGCAGCTGTTTCTTTTAATCTGGATTCTTTTTTTTCCCCCCTTACTATGTTTTATTTTTCATTATACCATTCCTGATATTTTTGCTTTTTTTTTAAAGTAAGTTGTTTTATTGAAGTATTACATGCATTAAAAAAATGTATAATCCTAAATGTCCAGTTTAAGGAATTACTACAGAGCAAGCACACCTGTATAGCCACACTCAGGTCAGGAAAAGAACAATCCCCTGAAAAACTCCCTCATGCCCTCTTTTTTTTTTTTTTTTTAACTTTTTTTTAATTAATAAAACCAATCAACATACAACACAAACATTTTTAAAGTATGAACATTTCATACTTTGTGTGCAATCAATGGCTCACAATATCATCACATAGTTGTATATTCATTACTATGATCATTTCTTAGAACATTTACGTCACTAATCCGGATTCTTTTATACCTGATTCAATATTGTAGGGTGGAAACTTCTGATTAGATTATCTCTAGGAGATGTGGCACAGCCAACTGTGGGTGTGATTTTTCATTAGATGGAGATATGACTCTGCCCATTCAAGGTGGGTCTTGATTAGTTTACTAGAGTCCTTTAAAAGGGGAAACATTTTGAAGAAACCTCAGATGTAGACACCTGGAGAACAGTTGTTTCAGAGCTGACAGAGATATGGATGTTTGGAGATGCATGAAGTGCCAACAGAGAGAGCAGATGCCTAGACATGGGCAGAGCCCAGCAGACATCACCATGTACCGTCCCATGAGATGCTAAGCAAACCAGAACCCAGAGTTGTATCCCAGAGGAATTGAGCCAACGCCCACAGATGCTTAGAGAGGAAACCACTGTCGTTAGAAGCTGGAAGCAACAAACCAAGAACAAGGACCAGCAGACGCCAGCCACCTGCCTTCCCAGATCAGACTTCCTTGAGCCAAAGCATCTTTCTCAGGATGCCTTAGTTAGGACATATTTATGGCCTTAGAACTGTAAACTTGTAACTTATTGAATACGTTCTTTAAAAGCCGTTTCATTTATGGTATATTGCTTTCCAGCAGCATTAGCAAACTAAAACAACATCATTATCTCAGTAAGAAAAAGTAAAAGCATATGACTCCACTTTTCTGACCATGGTAAAGCTAAAATCAGAGGCTTATAATACAGAATATAGGGGGTCTTGAGATACATAGAAGCAAGAGATGGGTGAACAGTTAGCTGATGAGGTTGAACTCAAATGTAAGGGAACAGATAGAAGTGAAGGTGGTTCTCTAGTGGGTCTATAAGTAATATTGCCATAATAAAGGTGAACAAGATTGAAAGCGTTCTATAGACCTATGTGTCCCACTGATTAACACTAGAAACAAAAATCAGTTCTTGCAACAACTACTTCAAAGGTATAATTTGTGTACAAAGAGTGTTTAAGTACAGGGTACAGGGAAAACTGCTATTGCATGCTATGGGCTATGTTTAACAGGAAAACATCAGCACTACCACAGAAACAGCAGGGGTAAATAATGGAGGGAGGGACAAGTGTTAAGGGGAGGTTTCAATTTCCTATTTGGTGAGGATATGTTTATTGGTTATCTTTCTCTTGGGAATAATGAAATTATCTAAATTTGAGAGTGTTGATAGACTGTAGACTTTGGGCATTATACATGAGACCTAAAGAATGCAGGTGGCTGAAGGATGCACTATCTGAGAAATAGATTAGCAAACAATGGTGTATAAATATGATCGAATATTGTGCAGCTACAAAGAGGAACAAAGTTTTGAGGCATGCAATGATATGAATGAAACTGTGGGACATTTAGTGAGGCAAAATAAGCCAGCAAAGAAAGAACAATTATTATATGGTCTCCTTTAAGAAAATGCTTATAAGAAAACAGAGCCTAGATTGTAAGCTCTTATAGCAGATACATTTAGTTCAGAGTGGTAATTATTATTTATGGATTTTGAGAGGTTGTTTCATATATGTATAACCTGGTATTTAGAGATAAGAATGAAGCCGATTAGGTCGAGGATTAAGGTAATTCAGAACACAGGAGTAAGGAAGACATTTTATAAACAAACCTATTCTTTGAGACCTAAATTTTCTGTAGTACGCAATCTAACTCAACCCATCAGGACAGCTCATTTGAACAACCGAAACACAAGGAGGCTAGAATAAGAATGAGGGTGTTTAATCCTATATAGCTTAATGTAATGTCTGGATACATCCTAGAGTATATTAAGTAGATAATCAAAAAGTATTGACAAAATCCCTTGAGGAATGGGAGAAAAAAATGGAACTATTAAACTTTATCATCAGGGAATCCTCTGATACTGTGTCAAACATTAAGGACACCCAAAGCAATAGGCAAAGCCCTTGATCTTGAGGCTTACTCTTGTGAAGCTTATGTAGGTAGTAGAGAAGCTTCGCCTAACACCAAAGAGTTACTTCTGAAAGGACCTCTTTTGTTACTCAGATGTGGCCTCATTCTAAGCCCAACTCTGTAAATGAGATTATTGCTCTACCCAATAGGTTGGACATGACATCCGGGGGTGAAAGTCTCCCTGGCATCACGGGAGATGGCTCCCAAGGATGAGTCCAGCCCTGGCACTGTGATGAACAATTCCTTCCTGACCAAAAGGGGGAAAATAAGTACTAATAAAGTATTAGCAGCTGAGAGAGTTCAAATAGAGTCGAGAGGCCACTCTGGAGGTCACCCTTATGCAAGCTTCAGTTAGGCACTGCTACCTATCATGACTTGCCAATCTCCAACCAAAACCGTTTCAACCAAACTCAAACAATACCTAGGGCAATATACAAGATTTTACAAAGGTTCCATGCACTAGGGTAACCCAGATGGATTCCTGGACCAGATAAGTCCTGAAACCTAGAGGCTCAGCCTCTCCAGACATCAGCTAGTTCTATCTCCCTACCCCATATTACTGACAGCTCCTTCCAACATGAAAAAGTTAGGATGACCAATGCACAAATACCCCTAAAGAGTGGGTTAGAAAGGTCAAAGGTGATGGTGGAGTTATACAGAGAAGGTAGGTTTAACAAACAAATATGATTGCTGAATCATTAAATTGTATTTCTTTTAGTCTTAAGTACCTTAGAGTAGCTAGAAGTAAAAACCTAAAATTGTGGTCTTGTAACCCATACCAAACTCTGAAATCTGTTCTATAACTAATTGTGCTATGCTTTGAAATCTATTGCTTTTTTGTATATATGTTATTTTTCACACACACAAAAAGAAAAAAATTGATTGTAATGATAAAAAAAAAATGTATTCCTTCTAGCCTCCTAAATTATGGAGCTTCTAGAAAGAAAAATCTGAGAGGATGGTATAGTAGCCAATAACAAACTCCGGGATCTGTCTTGTAACAACTTGCTGAAAAGTGCTTTGAAAACTATTGTTTTTTATTTCTTTGCTTTGTATATATGTTATTTATACAATTAAAAAAAGTTAAAAAAAAAAAAGTAAAAGCAGTATATTCCATGCAGAGAAAAGACAAGAAATTTTGAATGTTTCAAATCACTACCACACAAAAATTAACTCAAAATGGGCCAAAGACCTAATGTAAGAGTAAAACTACAAAACTCTTAGAAAAAAAACATAAGAGTAAATCTTTGTGACCTTGGATTAGGCAATGGTTTCTTGGATATAATACCAAAACCATAAGTGACAAAAGAAAAACCAGAGTCCATCAAAATTAAACCTATTATCCTATAAACAGTACCATTCAAAAAGTAAAATGACAACCCACAGAACCGGTAAAAAATATCTGCAAATCATATGTCTGATAAGGAACTTATATTCAGAATATATGAAGAGCTCTAATGAATCAACCATAAGAAGACAAATAACCCAATTAAAAAATGGACAAGAGATCTAGAAAGACATTTTCCCTAAAGATATATAAATAGCTAATAAGCACATGAAAAGACGCTCAACATTATTCAATAGCCATTAGGGAAATGCAAATCAAAACCAGTTTATACCTCCAGGATGGCAATAATAGAAAAAAAAAAAAGACAATAAAAAGTGTTAGCAAGGATGTAAAGAAATTGAAACCCTCATACATTGCTAGTGGGACTATAAAATGGTGCATCCACAGTTATGGCATTCCTCAAAAGGATAAATGCAACTCCCTATGATTCCGCAACTCCACTCAGTATGGCGAATTGAAAACATTAATCCATACAAAAATTTGTATTCTATTCATAATCATTCAAAACTTAGAAACAATCCAAATATCCATTAACTGATGAATAAATAAAATGTGGTATATCCAGACAACAGAACATTATTTGGCAATAAAAAGAAATGAACATCTGATACATGCTGACAACATGCATGAACTTTGAAAACATTATGCTAAGTGAAAGAAGCCAGGTACAAAGAACCACCTATAGTATGTTTCAGTTTATATGAAATGTCCAGAATAGGCAAGTCAATAGAGAAAAAAAATAGATTAGAGGTTCCTAGGAAATGGGGAGTAATTACTAATGGACACAGGGTTTCTTTTTTGGGGTGTTAAAAATGTTCTAAAATTTATTGCAGTGATGGTTGCACAACTCTGTGCATATAAAAAAACAGTGAATTATACCTTTAAAATGGGGGAACTGTATAGTATGTGAATCATATCTTATTAAAGTTGTTAAAAAAAAATCTCTATCACAACAGCTGTTACCTAGTTTCTACCCCTACATATTTCCATCAGTAACTGTAATTCATAAAGTACGGTGAAAGGGCACAATTGTTGAAAACATACAGAATTATTTTAACAAGCATTTATTCTCTGTTTCCACTCAAGTCAGAGAAGTGGCTAAAAGCCTAAGAATTCAACACTGGAAGCAATTTATGTAAGTAAGGTTACTGAGATTGTGTTTTAGTTTGTTAAATGCTGCTAGAATACAATATATCAGAAATGGAATGGCTTTTAAAAAGGGAATTTATTAAGTTACAAGTTTACAGTTCTACAGCCATAAAAAATGTTCAAACTAAGGCACATCCAGAGAAAGATACCTTGACACAAGGAAGGTCGATGTCTGTCACATGGGAAGGCATGTGGCTGACATCTGCTGGTCCTTGTTCCTGGTTCTGCTGCTTCCAGCTTTTGATGCCAGTGGTCTCCTCTCTAAGCATCTGTAGACTTTTACTTAGGTCCTCTAGGACACAACTCTGGGCTCTGGCTTACTTAGCATCTCATGGGAACACAGATGGCGACACCTGCTGGGCTCTGCATCTCCAAATGCACATGTCCAGGCTTCTACTGTTTCTGTTGGCACTCCAAAAATCTCCAAATGTCTGCATATGGGCCAGCTCTGAAGCAACTCCAAAATGTTTACTGTTTTAAAGGACTCCAGTAAACTAATCAAGACCTACCTCATATGGGCAGAGTAACATCTCCATCTGATCAAAAGGTCACACTCACAATTGGGCTTGTCACACTCCATGGAAACAATTCAGAGTTCCACCCTACATTATTGAATCAGGATTAGAGGTACATGTCTTTTCTGGGGTACATAATAGTTTCAAACTAGCACAGATGGTTATGCAAAGTCTTCCCAAGATTTTTAAAAATACGAAACATTTATAGTAGATGGAGATAGAAAATGGGATGCAGAGTATAACTTCTAGAGCTTCATTCTAATTCTAGTGCTGTGAAATGCAGTAAGCATGTACTCTTATTTCTTTCACGGACATTTAATGAAAGCATACTTTGTTTGCTAGGGCTGCCATAACCAAGTACCACAACTGTGTAGTTTAAAACTACACATCTCTGCCTCAGTCACATGGTCATCTTCTCTCCCTCTCACCATCTGTATCCAATTTCTTCTTATAAGGACACCAGTCATTTTGGATTAGAACACAAATCCAATCCAGTTTGGCATCATCTTAACTAATACCTTCCAAAGATCCTTTTTCCAAATAGGATCACATTCATACGACCAGTGATCAAGACTTGAACATATCTTTATAGCGGACACAATTCATTACAAATTAGTCTACCATCTGGACCCAAAAAATTTCATGCCCTTCCAAGGTAAAATACATTAACTCCATCCAAACCTACCCCAAATCTTAAGTCACCTGGTTCACCAACTCTGAACCAAAAATGTCATGCAAATCAGTATATTTTCCGCAAAATTCTTCCTCATCTATGGACCTGTGAAACCTAGAAAATAAGTTATCTGCTTCCAAAATACAACAATGAGCCAGGCATTGGATAAATACTGCCATTCCAAAAAGGAGAAATTGGAAGGAAAAAGAGGTTACAGGTCTAAAGCAAATCTACTTTTCCCCAGCAGGGAAAATCCATTAGATTCCAAAACCTGATAATAATCTGTGGCTCAATGCTCTGTCCTCCAGGCCCACTGGGGTGGTGGCCCCTCTCTCCAAACACTGGGGCCAAGGCAACACTCTCTCCAAACATAGAGGAGGTCCTGCCATCTCCAAACACAACGAGTGGTCACCCAACTCTTGGCCTGAGGAAGTGCCTTTCGCCTACACATTTTCATCCATGGCTCAACCCTGGAGCCATTCTTTCTTCATTTCATTTCATTTCTGTCGCTTTAAGTTTAGACTGACAGTGTTTCTGCTGATATAAAATTCTCAAAAATCTTGTTCAGATTCCCTGCAATGCTAAGGGTTCAAGGCCATCGGGCAAGAAGTTCCTCCACATATTTTTCCTGGGCAACCCCATCTCTATTCCTGGTTTCTTCTGAAATGCTTGACTGGATCCATGAGCTATACACGTAATCTCTTTAGCAAATTGTTGTCCAGCCATACCCTTGGTTGGCCCTCTTTCCAGAGCACATTTTATAGATAGGCTGATGATTTTCCAGATCATCCATTGCTGGTTCTTTTTTGCTTAACAGTTCATTTTTCAGTTTATCTCATTCCTCTCATATTTTACCATAAGCAGTAAGGAAAAAGGATGCACCTTCACACTTTGCTTGGAAATCTCTTAAGCTAAATATCCAAGTTCATCATTTACAAGTTCTCCCTACATTAGAATGCAGTTCCCCCAAGTTATCCTCCACCTTATAACAAGGATTACTTTTCTTCCAGTTTCCAACAACACATTCATCATTTCTTTCTAAACCTTCGCCAGAAGCATATTTAATGCCCAAATTTCTACCAACAGTCTCTTTGAGGTAATTAATGCTTTTATTCTCAAGTGCCTCTAAATTCTTTCAACTTCTATTATCTAATTCCAAAGCCACTTCCACATTTTCAGGTATTTGTTACAGTAGCACCCCACTTCCCATTATCAAATTTGTATTATTCAGGGTTCTCCAGAAACAACAGGAGAAAGATAGAGATTTACTTTAAGAACTGGCTCACCCAACTGTGGGGGCTGGCAACTCCAAATTTTGAGGGGCAAGCTATGGGCTAAACTTGTGCTTTGTACAAAGAAAAATCAAGACACAGTCTCTGCCCTTAAGCTTACAGAGAACATGTTTAATTAAATCAATCTATAGTATAGGGTAATCGGCATTATAACAAAGGTATATGTATGCAGCACAGGTTTCTTCTCAGAGGAGTACAGAATCTGAGTTTTGGAAAAAGAGGTGAAAATGAGGGAAATGGGGAGCAGTAAGATACAAGACTAGAAAGATAAACAAATAAAATCATTTATATGCTAAACTACTTCATCTCGTGCCAATCCATATCAATTAGTAACAAGAGCCTACAGTGCTATAATGAGAAGATTCTCAAGCCATATCGAGGCTTTTACAGAAAGAATGGCCTGCCTGGGGCCCCAGAAAAAGGGGAAGGTTACTTGGGCCAAATATCAATTTCTCCAGTGTGACTGGAGACTCATTAAAGAATTAAAAACTAGACAGTGATATGGTCACATATGGCCTTTAAAAACATCAACCTGGGTTAGAGCTCTGAAGCTATGAAAGTCAGCAGTACCCCATACAGGAACTGTTCAAAATGATGAAAAAGTGATCAGACTTCAAGTAGAGATATGAATGGAGCTGATCTGGATAGGACTAAGGTCTATGCAGAATACTATAAAGGATGATATCCTCCATATTTTAAAACTTCAACTTCTGATGGGACTAAAGGGAGAGATGTTTATTTGGTGCAAAATTTATATTTTGGATAGTGCATTTCCTATTTTAACTTGTATAGTCAGTTTAGATGAAGACCATAAGTACATGGAATCTTGAATAGGGCGTGAGATTTCGTTTGTTTGTCCAGGTTAGTGTAATGCCCTGATACATCTCGAGTAATTTGGGCAGTAAAAAGAATATTTGCAAAGTCCCCTTAGGGGAATAGGGAGAAAGGAGGAAATATTCAACTCTCCCTTTGAGAATTTCTGATATTCTTGCAAGCAGTGGGGACAATCAAATCAATAGGCCCCAACCCTCAATTTTGAGGTTTTCCCCTATGAATCTTATTCCTGCAAAAGATAGGCTAAGCCTACTTAAAATTATGCCTGTGAGTCACCCCTAGAGAACCTCTTTAATTGCTCAGATGTGGCTTCTCTCTCTAAGCCAACTTGGCAGGTGAACTCACTGCCCTTCCTCCTACGGGACATGATTCTCAGGGGTGTAAATCTCCCTGGCAGCATGGGACAGAAATCCCAGGATGAGCCAGGATCTGGTGTCAAGGGACTGAAAAAGCCTTCTTGACCAAAAGAGAGGAGAGAGAGAGAAGACAAAGTTTTAGTGGCTGAGAGATCTCAAACAGAGTTGAGAGGTTATCCTGGATGTTATTCTTATGCATTATATAACTATCCCTTTTTAGTTAATGGTATATTGGAATGCCTGGAGGGAAGTACCTGAAACTATTGAACTACGTTCCAGTAGACTTGTCTTGAAAATGAATGTATAAAGATATAACTTTTACAGTGTGACTGTGTGATTGAGAAAACTTTGTGTCCAATGCTCCTTTTATCCAGGTTATGAACAGATGAGTGAAAAAAAGTATATATGGATAAAAATAAATAAATAATGGGGGGACACAGGGTAAAATAAATTGGGTAGATGGAAATACTAGTGGTCAGTGAGAGGGAGGGGTAAGGTATATGGTATGTATGAGTTTTCTCTTCACTCTTTTTACTTCTGTTTCTGGAGTGATACAAATGTTCTAAACAATGATCATGGTGATGAATACACAACTAGATGACGATATCGTGAGCTATTGATTCTATGACCGTATATGAAATGTATGTGTGAAGATTTCTCAATAAAAATATTAAAAAAAACAAGCATCAACCTGGATGCAGCAGGTGGATAGACAGGAGAGGAGTTAAATGGAGGCAGGAAGTCTGATTAGAAAACCATGTTAGTAAAATGTCTCCAGTTGAGAAAGTGGTAATAGTTTGCTTCAAGGGGAGAATGGAAATGAAGATACAATAAAAAAAGATATGAAATGACGTCCTGAAGTAACAAGACAAGATATGAGCCTTGAGGATATAATGCTGAGTAAAATAAGCCAGACACAAAAGGATAGATACTGTATGATTTCGCTTTTATGACCCTGGCAAAGGTAAACTCAGGGCTAATAATACAAAATATAGGGAACCTAGAGATACATGGAAGTTAGAGATGGGTGAATTGTTAGCTAATGAGGTTGAACTTAAATGTAAGGGAATGGACAGAAGTGAAGACAGTTCATTAGTGGGATCTATAAGTAATATTGCCATATTGAAGTTGAACATGAAAAGTGGAAATGAGACAGACTGAGAGGATGACACATTTCACTTGGATACCTTCCATGATCTACTTTACTCATTTAAGTTACCTGCCAGGACTCTATAGGGTTTGAATTTTCAAGTCATCTGCTAGTATATCTCCTACAAAAACCAAATCCTAGACAATCAGCTCTAAGAGCTACATCTTGCTTTAGTTTAGTCCTCTATACATACCCACTTCACAGGTACATCCCATACCCTGTCCTTTCCCCCAACCAAGTCCTCCTAATCTTCACCTGCAGATCTTCTGAACACTTTTTATAGCATCTCTCTGGGCCAATTAGCAGACAACCTGTAGACAACCCCAGATACACTAACTGGCTCAACCTAAGGACAGGAAAGAAAAGAATGGAAAGAATTACATTTGTAATACTACGGATACAAATCTTATAAAGGCTGGAATACCTAGCAAATTTGGAGAACTATGAAAGATAATTCTGCCTCTACTACTACCTATAGTTAGCTATGCACCACCCCCCTCAGCTTTTTAGTCTTTTCAATAATAGGGAAATCATATCTGCTGAAATATGTTGTAAATGCAAAATGAAATAGCATATGTGAAAGTAAAAAGCATAGCCATTATATAAAATGTAAGGTATAATTATATTTTCTGTTCTATTTCCTATTCTAATCCTGCCAACCTTATCTCTGCATTTAATCTACCCTCCTTCTTCCAGAAGACTGGAGGCAATATTTAGATCATTCAAAAGCTTAAAAGGCTCTTCTTGATCAAGTAGCTCAAGGTCTAAGATGAAACTGTGATTAAATTCTGATCCATAGTCACCAGGCCTCAGTGTACTACCAATTACTTACTTTGTTACTCACAATCTGTCTACAACAGAATAATCACTTTTCCCCTAATGTTGTTATACAGGTTCCCTATATTCTGTATTATAAGCCCCTGAGTTTACCTTTACCAAAGTCATAAAAGAGAAATCATACAGTGTTGTATTATTGTGAACTTTGGAAGACCATTTCCCTATGTGAAAGAAAAGTACGGGATTATAATATCTGACAGGGGTATATTTGTCAGTTTAGTAGCCATCAGTCACCAATAACTGATCAATCAAGTAGCAGTTGGACATTGTGTTGATTTGTTAAAGCTGCCAGAATTCAACATCCTAGAAATGGAACAGCTTTTAAAAAGGGAATTTATTAAATTACAAGTTACAAGTTTATAGTTAGGGTATAAAAATGTCCAAACTAAGGCATCCAGGGACAGATCCCTTGACTCAAGAAAGGCCAATAAGTCAGGAACACCTCTTTCAGTGGGAAGGTATGTGGCTGATGTCTGCCAGTCCTTTGGCCTCATGAGGACCAGACTCTTCCTCAGATGGCTGCCTCATCCAAGGATAACACCACTGTTTTAATTTGTTAAATGCTGCTGGAATACAATATACCAGAAATGGGTTGGATTTTATAAAAGGAATTTATTAAGTTACGAGTTTACAGTTCTAAGGCATTAAAAATATCCAAATTCAGGCATCCAGAGAAAGATAACTTGACTCAAGAAAGGGCCAATGATGTGGAGTTTCTCTGTCAGCTGGGAAGGCAAATGGCGACATCTGCTAGCTTCCTCTTCCAGCTTCTTGTTTCAAAAGGTTTCCCCAGGGACAATTTTCCTCATGCATCTCCAAAGGTCTCTTGCCTGTGTCTGAAGCTTTTTCCAAAATAGTTCCCTCTTATAGGACTCCAGTAAGCAACCCCATCTTGAATGGGTGGAGACCCATCTCCATGGAAACCACCTAATCAAAAGATCACACCCACAACTGGGTGGCTCATCTCCATGGAAACAACTCAATAAAAAAGATCCCACCCAACAATATTGAATCAGAATTAAAGTATTTGGCTTTTCTAGGGTACACAAAAGTTTCAAACCAGCACAACCACCTACTCTCACATAACCTACCATAGAGTTATAACTAATGGGGGTGGTGCAAGCGTAGTTCGGTGGTAGAATTCTCACCTGCCAAGCAGGAGAGCTGGGTTCAATTCCTGTCCCATGTATTTCCCCCCAAAAAAACCAAGCAAACAAAAATTCAACAAATGGTGCTACAATAATAGGATACGCACATTGAAAAAGAATGAAATGTGACCCCGCCATACAGCATACAAAAAAAAAGCTAATGGAATTCTGGGATATGATTTCAACAATCACATTAGTCTCCTCAGCCTTTGCTTCTCCTATGAATGTCAAAGAATTCTATTAATTAGTTTAATTAATTCAAAAGAACAAGACTGTCTCTAAAACCATTCCACTATGTTAGCTACATGTCAATTACTTTCAAGATTAGTATTTTTAAAAAGATGAAGACACCACCAAGTCTAACAGACCAATTAAGAATCAGAAGTTTTTAAGTGTTTAAGAAAGAAATTATGATATTAATAGAAAGAATTTGAGTTTGGTGTTCAAATTCCAGCCTAGTCACTTAAATGCAAATAAACTTGGATAAACTTTTTACTGTTTTTTGAGCCTGTTCCGTCATCTGTTAAACGAGGGATCACCATTTTGCAGGTTGTTGTGGGAATTAAATAATTATGTAAATGTTCAGGACATGATAGCTAGCAGCAGTACTGTTACTTCTATTTGAAATAAATGGTATTTTTCTCAGAAGTTGTGTCCTTTAAAAAAAAAAATGAGAGTCTGAATATACACAAAATAGTGGCTATCTCTGAACAACAGGATTAAAGGGGATTTTTTTAAGTCACACATTTCTCTAATGGTTTTAATTATTTGCAATATGCTTTTGTCATCAGAAAAAAAATTTAAACAATGTCTCAGGGAGGTCAAGGAGATCTGGAGATCATTACAGAAATTCCAACCAGATACAATTAGAAGGGAGATCATGTTTGCTGACAGCCACCATACTCTTTCAAAAAAGTCTCCCCTCTTCAAGGAATGCTAATCAGTTAATTTAATCAAGAGTTTTTTGTGGGAGCAAAAGCAGACGTCACCATGACAGAGGAACTCACATGAAAGCTACCTGCCTTTCCGAAGAACTGTAAATTTGTAACTAAATAAATCCCCTCTATGAAAGCAAAAAAAAAGTTACTTTTGCCAAAGCTCTTTCTTACAAGTGAAAATTACATAAATAAATATGAGATGTCCTAAATCCCCCTGTGAAGGTCAGTATATTGCGAAGCACGCCTCCACGCCTAGAATCTGAGTATCTGAAGAAAGAATCCTCTAAATGCTAAACAATTTAAACTGGGAAAACAAAGCCACTGAAGCTGTCCCATCTAATCACTAAGGAAAATTAAATGGTTCTTTCATTAGGCTGCCAAGACCAGCTCCTGCTGGCTCTACTGCACTTAAGTACTATATATGGAACAATAAAGAGTGTCAGTAAGTCTTATGCCACTTTCAGAAGCTGCCACAAACTCTTTCAGACACTTTTTCCCAGCAAGCCTCTGCATATGTCATTGTAAATGAAAATGAAAACATCTCTAAGAGGTTTGGCCAAGCTGCTCAAATGATGATTAAAACTCAGGTAGACAGGAGCTGACTGAGCTTTTATCTAAAGTGTTGTCAACATTAATCCCAGAACGCTGTATTCTGCCCATCTGCTTCCCTGGAGCCCCTCTCTTGAGGTGGAGAGTATTCATGCACTGAGGTAAAGTCAAGCATTTCTGAGAAGCAATTTCTCTTCTGGTGACAATCAGTTTTTCAAGGTCATCCCATCTTGGTAAAGCAAGGATTAAGATGCAGCAGTCATCAAGAGAAAAAGGCTGAGAATTAGATTTTAGCTACCAGTGATCAGACATTTTCTGAAAAATACAAAGATTAAATATTCTTATTATTAATTTAACTAATAATCACTACCAGACCTACATTAGGAACTTTTTAAGTGGTATTCCGTTTAATTCTCACAATCCTACTCATAATTTTTAAATTATAAAATTTAATAATACTTTTATAGGAAGTATTATTATAAAAGCAGAAAAGTGAATGTCTACCATACTGAAGGATAATCTACCCAGAGATCTCACACGTATCAAGAACTTTTGATGCATTTCCCACAGTCCAAGGCCTACATGGTCTTCAGCCTTGTCAAAATTACAAGAGACTAAAATACATATACATATAAAGTATCTAAAATAGACTGCAATGACCAAAATCCAAGGCACAGAAAGTTGAATTTAAAATGAGATCAGAGAGCAGGCAATGGTGGCACAGTGGCAGAGTTCTTGCCTGCCATGCCGGTGACCAGGGTTCAATTCCTGGTGCCTGCCCATGTAAAAAAAAAAAAAAAAAAGAAGAGAGCGAATAGAAAAAGATGGAGCTAATAGTTTTGAGAGAAATGTTATTTAGGCCAAGATGAGCCCTAATGAATTAAAATCACCACGTCTCACAAGAATTTATTTCTCCATTGACTAGATAATTTGTGTCATCCAGATTCAGTGGCTCTGTCCTCTGGATTCCAGTGGATAAACACACTCAACATCTGATTCTTTGCTTTACTTTTTCCCTTTTCATGATCCTTACTACCCATTTCTTCCTATTACCATCACCCAACTTCACCTTTGCCTTTTTCCAATGGTCTAGCCAAACCCAAATGCCTATAGGAGCCACCCAAATGTGTGAATCAAGTAGAACATAAGGCAACAGAGCAGTGGGGATCATAAAGACCTGAAGAGGTACACGTTCCACTCAAAGACATTCAAACTCAATTTTTTAAAAACACAGTACAACCAAACAAAATAAATCTGTGGACTAAATATAGCCCTTAGGCTGCCAGTCTGTACCCCGAAACAGAACACTACCAACTGGATTTTGCCTTACTAAATTTCAATCATATTCTGGTCCTGTGTCTCTAATATATTTAGGACACCTTGGTTGTTTTTGTATTGCATTCCTCAGTGACAACAATTATAAACTTTTGTGTTATTACAACAGATAGCAAATAATATCTACTCTTAAGAAGATTTTATTAGTTTAAGATTTCTAAATTTTAATTGTTGCCATTAAATTTTAATTTGGTCCCTTTTGCGGACCAAAAAAACACTAAAGGTCAGGGAGGTCAAATTACCTGCCCAGTTAGTTAGTGATATGGTTGGATATGAACTCCTATCTGTCTCAATCCAAAGTTCATGCTCTTTTCACTTTCGCTACACTGCATTCGTCTGGAATGATCAGGATTCCTAAACATACCACATAATATCAGAGAATGAGTAAGTAATTTCTCATTGCATGAAAAGCCCTGAAGAAAAATGGCCTTTTCAGAGGACCATTAGTTACTTTACAAATATCTAAGGCCTTTGGCTTTTCCAGGAAGGAAGCCGACAGCCTGAATAGCAAGTTTGGTGATGAATTCAGACAACCCTTCACTGAAGTTCTGATTCTCCAATATGACCCATTTTTAAAAACTACCCAAATATTCAGAACATTCTTATATTCATTTAAGTTAGTTGTACAATTTATTTATAGTGGCATTTAGTTTCAAAATATCTATTGATTGACATCCTAATTTTCTATTCCCAATCTTGTTTTAATTGTTTTATGTGGCATCTTATTTACTCTTTCACTATCTCATACATTATTGCAGGTTTAGCTATCTACCATTTTCAAGGAATTTACCAAATTTCATCTATATTCTTATACTGTCTGTCAACATGAAAAATCATGAATATTTTAACTTCTATAGAGTCTCAGCAATGGAAAAGTGCGATGACTCTCCTCTTTCAAACTTTTAATAAATCATTTGTAAAGTTTTTTTCAATAAATTCTGGTTTTTTTAGTTTTAATGCAAATTTTACTGAGATATATTCAAACATCATATAATCCATCCAAAGTAAACAATCAACAGCTTACCATATCATCACATAGTTGTGCAATTCTCACCACAATCAATTTTAGAATGTTTTCATTGCTCCAAAAAGAAAAATAAAGCATAAGATAGAAAAAAGAAAATAAAAAACTCCCCACACACCTTAAATAAATTGCGCTTTTTTTTTTTGTATGCTTATGGTGGGGGTCACATTTCATTCTTTTTCCATGTCACTATCCCGTAAATTGTGATTTAAAGTCAAACTAGTCTCAATGCTTTTTAGATCAACATGCTTTCAGAATTTGTTAGCTACATCCCAATAAATAAACTTCTCTTGTACTTTCAATGATTTTTAGGATTAAATCTGCTCATCAAAATCATCAAACTGACAGAAGTGTCAATCTACAAATTATAAGACTCTAAGCAAGCAGAAATAAACGCAACAATGAATTAGAGTGGCTTAATCTTAGAATTTATCCTATTAATTAATCAGTTCAGTGCAAGTAGGTTAAAAAGCCAGGAACTACACAAGAATTCTAAGGTAATACCAGTTACCCTTACACCTGTATTTCATCATCCTTTTAACAACCAAAGGAATGATGGCATCAGACAGGAGTTCCGATCCTTATTTATCACAAAACTGTGTGTGTGTATGCCTGATTACAAACAGCAGAGACTTCACTTTAGATAATGTTTGCCAATAACTCAGCAGCAGTGCTCCCTATATACAGGATTCCTGCAGCCATGAATCCTAATGACTACATCAGTAAAAACATTGTTGACAGAAGCCTAGGAGGGATCCTGAACAATATTATGAAAAAAAGAAAGAAGTGCACTTTCCCAATATGACCAGCATTTTAAAGGCAAAAGTCAAGAGAAATTCTCTTTCCTATCCTGACAGCTCTATCTGACACTAAAAGAGATTTCTGAAGCAACAGTACACTACATGCTAGGACCTGAAGGCTGCCATCTGTTTTACTCCATGCAAATGGGTCAGCTCCAGGCAAACTGGTGACGATACCTACCGTGATGAGTTAAGATTTGAGCTATACTCCCAGGGTAAGGTATCATAAGAGAGCAGACAAGAGAGCCTCAGAGTTTTACATAAGGAAAAGCAATGGGGCTTCTGTCTCTCAGGAATATGACCTTATACAGATTCTAGGTGAGATATATTCTCTCGTTCCGTAGGATAAGGTTAAAGGCATATCAGGGAACTGTCTACAGGAGGAAAGAATATGTACACATAGGAGGGCTATATATGCTGCTCAAAGTCATAAGCTCATTTTCATTTGCCAGCAAAGAGCCTAGGACTATCAACTTGGAACAAAGACTTGTTGAATATGAGCTAGCAGCCCATTTGAGCATTTCTTTTAGAAAGCATTCCACTACTCTTAGTTTGTATCTATTCCTCCTGTAAATTTATGAGAGCTGAATCACCTTCACTGACAGAGAGAGAGCATGTTTTCTGGGTGTCTCAAAGAGACTGACGGAGAACACGGATTTCCCTATGCAGCACTCTCCTGCCTGCTCTCACCAACGGAGCTACAGGATAGGAAAGAGAATTTCTCTTGACTTTTGTCTTGGTAAATGGCTCCCACTGCACTGAGTAGCTTTCTGCTAAACTAATACCCATATAACACAGAAATAACAGTGTTGAAATACCATACTAGCTAAGCAGTAGTATAGTCAATATGCAGGGGAGCAAAATGATACCTGAGAGCCTGAAAATATGGGTATGAACTAAGGAAAAATTTGGGGAAAAAAATAGATGAAAACATGTTACCAGAAAAGTAAAGTGGTATTAATTTTGCATTTAGTAAATATTTATTGAATCTACTCTGCTTTAGGCACAACACTAAGTGATGAAAATACAGGAAGCTATCTCTATTCTCAAAGTGTACAGAACTTACAATCCAATAGGGAAGAATGACAATGAATAAGTTACAACTGTGATGGCTGTTATGAAAGGAGCAACCAGAATGCTTTGGGAGTGTATATGTAGGGCATCTAATCTAGTTTTTGCTTTTAGCAGGGGACTGGGGAAGCAATGTATTCTCCAAAGCTAGATAAAGGAAAGACAATGAGAATAAATGTGTCCAACGCTAACTAAGGGAAGATATAAAAATCTTACAAAATATATCCCAACTATATGGAGAGAAGGATCAGATCCCAGGAAACCTGATTATAAAACTACACTTTATGAAGTAAATCTTCCTACCTGAAAAGGATGAACTACTTAAAACCAGCATATAATTCACTCTGAAGAAATTTAGATTGAAATCCTAGTGATCAATGAACGGGAGGGGTAAGGGATATGGTATGTATGAATTTTTTTCTTTTGTCTTTTTATTTCTTTTTCTGAATTGATGCAAATGTTCTAAGAAATGATTATGATGAATATGCAACTATGTGATGATATTGTGAATTACTGATCATATATATTATACATAGAACAGAATGATCAAAAGTTAAGAATGTTTGCGTTTGCTTGTTATGTTTTTTAAAAATTAAAAAATTAAATGCTTAATTCACTGAAGTACTTCATATTACATAAATGAATAAACTGACATTCTGGTATGTAAACCAATATTTTATAACATTAATTAGTGAATTAGTTTTTTTTAAGCCTAATCAATTCTAGGTGGCAAAGACTGGGTGCTAAAACTGAATTTGTGGAAGAATTGGTTGATGACTGACCTAAACTGTGTTTGATAAAGAATCAGTCAGCCAGTCTCTCTACATAACATTTCTATCTCTGTTGCTTTTTAATTTCAATAAGTATAATATAGGAATATATACACTTATAGGAACATATATTCCTACAGTATAATGTAGGAAGTGCCAGGGATAATTTAAAAACCTGTTAAGAAAAGTACCTAAGCATAGTGAGAACTCATAATTAGTTGTTAAAGGAATGAAATAATAAGCTCAAATAGACTCATGTTCTCTAAATCAAGTTGCTGAGTTGTAGACAGTGTCAAGAACCAAAGAAACAGCAAATATCCTCAAAAAAAGTGTATGTATGTATATTAAAACATAAATACATACCTGTACTCAAGGCAATACCAGTGCCACGGTGAGAAGCAGACATTATCATGGTAAGCGGCCACCTATAAAGAAACACACAATTTAAAAAGGAAAAGATGACACCATAGTAGGGAGCCCATCTTGACAAAACAGAATATACTTCTGAAACAATCACTATTTAAAAAAAACAGCTTTCACACTCTTATGTTTCCACTTTCTAGTTTGGAAATTTTTAAAACGATATATATAAGAACTGTTACTCCCTTTTGCCAGACTGCTTCACTGACAGAACTGAGAAGAGGAACCACTTGTAATTAATTCAAAAGATTCCTTGTTAAAACTGATTAATTCAGATTTAACAAAATAAACATAAAAGGTGGGAGAAGACCATATAACCAAGGACAAATAGAGAACAATGGCACAAATTGGTGAAAAGAATAAGGAGACTAAAACCCAGAATGAGTTGAGGCTTTCAAATATGTCAAGTCCACCAAAAAGGGGCTTTTAAAAGTGTATTTAGAGAAAGAAAGCCTCCTAAGTGGGATGGACACTTTTATGCTAATAAAATTTTTATGCTAATAAATAAAATTTAAAATTTTATGCTAATAAATAACAGAGAGTATAAAGTGGACTGTTCAACTATTTCATTTGTCAAAGAAAATGATTATCAGATCGAAAGAGTCAAAACAAATACTGATTTGAGTCAAAGGGCCAAGCCCTTGATCTTGAGGCTTGCTCATGTGAAGCTTAAGTGTGTAGCAGAGAAGCTTAGCCTACCTATAGGCATGCCTAATAGTTATTTCCAGAGGACCTCTTTTGTGCTCAGATGTAGCTTCTCTCTAAGTCCAGCTCTACAAGTGAAATCATTGCCCTCCCCACTACATGGGACATGACATAAGGTGTGAAAGTCTTTCTGGTGTCGTGCAAGATGACTCCCAGGGATGAGCCTGGCCCTGGCAAAGTGGATCAACAATGCCATCCTGACCAAAAAGGGAGGTTTCCAGACACCTACAACTTCCAGTCGGTGCCCAGATTGGATAAGTCCTGAAATGCAGAGGGTCCAGCCCCTCTAGTTCCATCCCCCTATCCCATATTATCGACAGCCCCTTCCAACATGAAAAAGTTAGAATGGGCATAGTCCAAATACCCATAAAGAGTAGGAAAGAAGAGAGGGAGTCAAGATGGCAGCTTAGTGAGGTGTGGGATTTAGTTCATTCTCCAGAGCAGCTAATAAATAGATAAGAACAGTACAGAATAACTGCTGGGGCCAATCAGTGACCAGACACACAGTGTCCACCAGTTTGAACATGCTGGACCAGCTGTGATCCCACCCAAAATCATGAGTGCCCCAAGCAATGGTGGCTGGTGCCCCTCCCCCACAGGCTGGTTTCCAGAGGAGAAAGGAAAGAGAATTTACTAACAGCTAGAGGCTGAGCTACACCAAGCTCCAATTTGTGGAATTAACGAATTCTGACTACTAAAAATAGCCCCCCACCTCAGCTGAACCTAGAGTAAAAATGAAGGTTGCTGGGTTTTGCCTTCATGCAGAGGGAGAAGGGCTGATGGAAAAAGAAAAAAACAAACAACAACAAAAAAAAAACCTAGAGGTTTTTTTGGATTGAATAGCACAAAATACTTGAAAGGGTCTGGGCCCTGAAGGAAAGGAGGCAGCACATAGGACTTGGAGATACACAGAGCAACATACCAACCTAAGCTCTTGATTGGCAAACCCAAGGAATGGGGGTCCTGCTCTGAAAAGGATTTTTCTTTTCTTTTCCTTTTTGTGGCAGTGTTTCTACGGCTTGACTGCTCTTTGCATACAACTGCAAGTCTTTTCAGGCTCCAACTGCCCCAGAAAGGGCGGAATTAAGTGTGTCTGAGAGCTTGTCTGGAGGCTGTGCCTTCCCCAGGAAAGGGGTGGGGCCCAGCTCAGGTGGAATACCTCCCTCGAGGAATTCAGACCCCAGGGTCTGGAAAACTGAAGTGATTAAAGCCAGCTTACAATCTCTCCTCTGTCTCAATCACACCCCCAACAGGAAGAGTCTGCTGAAGTTAACGGTACCATGTTACCTTATGCTGGTGGGACCTGCAGGCCAACAAGCGCCACATACTGGGCAGGACAGGAAAAAACAGAGTCTAGACGCGGCATAGGAAAGTCTTTCAACCTGCTGAGTCTCATGCTCAGGGAAAACTCATGCAGGTGACTCTTTCCTCCTGAGAAAAGGCCAGTTTGGTCTGGGAAAATCTGACTGGGGTCTATAATACCTCAGTAGACTCTCCTAAGAGGCAAAAAAAAAAAGGTACCATACAGGCAAGGCAAGAAACAAGGAAACAAGAACTGAATAATTCTGATGTGTTAAACAAAACCTAAGAGAGAGGTCTAGAATAAGAATTGAATGTCAAAGAACAGACAGACAACAAAGTCATCCAGCAAGAAAATCCTAGGTAAAAAAAAAAAAATGAAAACATGTCTCCAGAATAAACTAATTAAGGAAATTAAATGCCTAGGCACCAGCAAAAAAATAACGAATCATACTAGGAAAACTGAAGATACGGCCCCGTCAAAGGAAGAAACCAACAATTCAAATGAGATACAGGAATTGAAACAATTAATTCAAAATGTTCTAAAAGACATGAAAAACCTCATCAAAAATCAAATCAATGAATTGAGGGAGGATATGAAGAAGGCAAGGAATGAACAAAAAGAAGAAATCGAAAATCTGAAAAAAAAATCACAGAACTTATGGGAATAAAAGGCACAGTAGAAGAGATGAAAAAAACAATGGAAACCTACACCTACAATGTTAGATTTCAAGAAGCAGAAGATAGGATTAGTGAACAGGAGGATGGAACATCTAAAATCTGATAAGCGGAAGAAAATATAAGGACAAGAAAGGAAAAATATGAGCAGGGACTCAGGGAATTGAATGAAAACATGAAGTGCACAGATATACATATTGTGCGTGTCCCAGAAGGAGAAGAAAAGGGAACAGGAGGAGGAAAACTAATGGAGGAAATTATCACTGAACATTTCCCAACTCTTATGAAACACATAAAATTACAGATCTAAGAACTGCAGAGTACCCCAAACAGAACAGATCCAAGTAGACATACTCCAAGACACTTACTAATCAGAATGTCAGATGTCAAAGAGAAAGAGGGAATTTTGAAAGCAGCAAGAGAAAAGCAACCCATCACATAAAAGGGAGGCCCAATAAGACCATGCATAGATTTCTCAGCAGAAACCATGGAGGTGAGAAGACAGTGGGATGATATATTTAGGTTACTAAAAGAGAAAAACTGCCAGCCAAGAATTCTATACCCAGCAAAATTCTCCTTCAAAAATGAGGGGGAAATTAAAACATTTGCAGGCAAAAAAATCACGGAGATAATTTGTGACCAAGAGACCAACTCTGCAAGAAATACTAAAGGGAGCACTAGAGATAGACAGGAAAAGACAGGAGAAAGAGGTGTGGAGAAGAGTGTAGAAATGAAGACTATCAGTAAAGGTGAAAAGAAGAAAAATTAGATATGACATATAAAATCCAAAAGGCAAAATGGTAGAAGAAAGTATTACCTGTACAGTAATAACACTAAATGTTAACGGATTAAATGCCCCGATCAAAAGACACAGACTGGCAGAATGGATTAAAAAACAGGACAAATTTATATGCTGTCTATAGGAAACACACTTTAGATCCAAGAATAAACAACATAGGTTGAAAGTGAAAGGTTGGAAAAAGAGATTTCATGCAAACAACAATCAGAAATGAGCAGGAGTAGCTATACTATTATCCAACAAATTAGACTTCAAATGTAAAACAATTAAAAGAGACAAAGGACACTATGTATTCATAAAAGGAACAATTCAACAAGAAGACATAAAAATCATAAATATTTATGCACCAAGCCAAAGTGCTCCAAAATACATGAGGCAAACCCTGAAAAGAGAAATAGACACATCTACTATAATAGTTGGAGACTTCAATTCCTTGCTCTCATCAATGGACAGAACATCTAGACAGAGGATCAATAAAGAAGCAGAGAATTTGAATACTACAATAAATGAGCTAGACTTAATAGACATTTATAGAACATTACACCCCACAACAGCAGGATACACCTTTTTCTCAAGGATCAACCATATACTGGGTCACAAAGCAAGTCTCAATAAATTTTTAAAAGATTGAAATCACACAAAACGCTTTCTCAGATCATAAAGGAATGAAGTTGGAAATCAAAAATGGGCAGAGGGCAAGAAAATTCACAAATATATGGAGGCTCAACAACATACTCTTAAACCACCAGTGGGTCAAGAAAGAAATTACAAGAAAAATCAGTAAATATCTTGAAGCAAATGAAAATGAAAATACAACATAGAATTTATGGGATGCAGCAAAGGCAGTGCTGAGAGGGAAATTTATTGCCTTAAATGCCTATATCAAAAAAGAAGAAAAAGCAAAAATCAAGGAATTAACTGTTCACTTGGAAGAACTAGAGAAAGAACAGCTAACTAACACCAAAGCAAGCAAAAGGAAAGAAATAACGAAGATTAGAGCAGAAATAAATGAAACTGAGAACATGAAAACAATCGAGAAAATCAACAAAATGAGAAGTTGGTTCTATGAGAAAACCAGTAAGACAGATGGACCGTTAGCGAGGTTGACAAAAAGAAGCGAGAGGATGCAAATAAATAAAATGAGAAATGGAAGAGGAGACATAACCACTGACCCCACAGAAATAAAGGAGGTAATGAGAGGATACTATGAACAACTCTGTGCTAATAAATTAGACACTGTAGATGAAATGGACAACTCCCTAGAAAGGCATGAACAACCAACACTGACTCAAGAAGAAACAGATGATCTCAACAAACCAATCACAAGTAAAAAAAATTGAATTAGTCATTAAGAAGTTCCCTTAAAAAAAGTCCAGAACCACCTGGCTTCACATGTGAATTCCACCAAACATTCAAGAAAGAATTAGTACCAATCCTGGTCAAACTCAAAAAAACTGAAGAGTTGGGAAAGGCTACCTAACTCATTCTATGAAGCCAACATCAACCTCATATCAAAGTCAGACAAAGATATTACAAGAAAAGAAAATTACAGACCAATCTCTCTAATGAATATAGATGCAAAAATCCTCCACAAAATTCTTGCAAATCAAATCCAGCACCACATTAAAAGAATTCTACACCATGACCAAATAGGAAAGTAGGATTCATCCCAGGTATGCAAGGACGGCTCAACATAAGACAATCAATTAATATAATATACCATATCAACAAATCAAAGCAGAAAAACCGCATGATCATCTCCACTGATGCAGAAAAGGCATTTGACAAAATTCAACATCCTTTCTTACTGAAAACACTTTAAAGGATAGGAATAGAAAGGAACTTCCTCAAGTGATAAAGAGAATATATGAAAACCCACAGCTAACATCATCTTCAATGGGGAAAAACTGAAAACTTTCCCCCTAAGATCAGGAAGAAGATAAGGACATCCACTATCACCACTGTTACTCAACTTTGTGTTGGAAGTTCTAGCCAGAGCAATTAGACAAGAAAAAGAAATACAAGCCATTAAACTGGAAAGGAAGAAGTAAAACTCTGTTGGCGATGATATGACACTATATGTTAAAAACCCTGAAAAATCCACAGCAAAACTACTAGAGCTAATAAATGAGTACAGCAAAGTGGCACGTTATAAGATCAACACTCAAAAATCTGTAATGTTTCTATATAGTAGTAATGAATATTCTGAAGGGGAAATCAAGAAAAAAAATTCCATTTACAATAGGAAACAAAATAATAAAATATTTAGGAATAAATTTAACTAAGGATACAAAAAACCTATACAAAGAAAACTACAGGATATTGCAAAAAGAAATCACAGAAGACCTAAATAAATGGAAGGGCATACCATGTTCATGGGCTGGAAGACTAAATATAGTTAAGATGTCAATTCTACCTAAATTGATTTATAGATTCAATGCAATACTAATTAAAATTCCAAAAACTTACTTTTCAGAAAAAGAAAAACCAATAACCAAATTTATCTGGAAGGGCAGGGTACCCGAATAGCTAAAAATATCCTGAGAAAGAAAAATGAAGTCGGAGGACTCGCACTACCTGACTTTAAGGCATATTATGAAGCTAAAGTCATCAAAACAGCATGGTACTGGCATAAAGATAGATACACTGTCCAATGAAATCGAACAGAGTGTTCAGATATAGAACCTCTCATCTATGGACAACTGATCTTTGATAAGGCAGTCAAGCCAGCTCACCTGGGACAGAACAGTCTCTTCAATAAATGGTACCTAGAGAACTGGATATTCACATGCAAAAGAATGATAGAGGATCCATATCTCACACCCTATACAAAAATTAACTCAAAATGGATCAAAGACCTAAATATTAGATATAAGACTATAAAACTTTTAGAAGAAAATGTAGGGAAATTGTTATAGTTGTTTACTGTGGCAAGGCTCAAAGTACCAAGAAATGAAATGAAAAGAAAGACTGGGATCAGGGGTCCTGCAGACATCCATTAACAGGCAAGTTTATTGTCAGATAGCAACAGGTTATATAGGGCTACAGATATGTGACTAGGAACAAGTATACAATGTAGAAAGCAGGCTTCCTGGTGGCACAGTTTGTTTGCTACTTTGAAATAAATAGAAAGAACACCCAGCTATGTTCCGGGCCATTCTCTTCCTCTCAAGCTATCAAAGCAAGCAGTCCTAACTAGGGCTGCAACCACACCACTTCCTCCTCCTAGAAGCCGCCACAGCATTTCTAGGTCATGGTTAACATTAACTCCTGCAGGAAATATCTTATAAATCTTAAAATAGGAGGCAGTTTCCTAGATCTTACACCCAAAGCACAGGTACTAAAGAAAAATAGATAAACGGGACCTCCTCAAAATTAAACACTTTGTGCATCAAAGAGCTTTGTCACCAAAGTAAAAAGAAAGTAAAAGCGTACACAATGGGAGACAATATTTGGAAATGATATATCAGATAAGGGTCTAATATCCAGAATATATAAAGAGATTGTTCAACTCAACAACAAAAAGACAAATAACCCAAATACAAAATGGGCAAAAGACAACAGACACTTCTCAGAAGAGGAAATACAAATGGCAAAAAGGCACATGAAAAGATGTGCAACTTCCCTGGCTATTAGGGAAATGCAAAGCAAAACCACAATGAGATATCATCTCACACCCACAAGTATGGCCATTATCAATAAAACAGAAAATGACAAGTGCTGGAGAGGATGTGGAGAAAAGAGGCACACTTATCCACTGTTGGAGGAAATGTCAAATGGTACAATTGCTGTGGAAGGCAGTTTGGCGGTTCCTCAGGAAGCTAAGTATAGAATTACTATATGATTCAGCAATACCATTGCTAACTAGGTATCTACTCAGAGGACATGAGGGCAAGAATACAAACAGACATTTGCACATCAGTGTTTATAGCAGCATTATTTACAACTGCCAAGGGATGGAAACAGCCCAAATGTCCATCAACAGAGGAGTGGCTAAGCAAGCTGTGGTATATACATACAATGGAATATTATGCAGCTGTAAGACAGAATAAAGTTATAAAGTATGTAACAACATGGATGGACCTTGAGGACATTATGCTGTGTGAGATTAGCCAGAAACAAAAGGACAAATACTGTATGGTCTCACTGATATGAACTAACATTAATGAATGAACTTGGAGAATTTCAGTTAAGAACAGAGACCATCAAGAGATAGAAATACAGTAGATACTGGGTAACAGGAGGTGAAGGGACACAGATTGCACAACAGGATTGGATGTAAAAATTCAGAAATGGATAGCACAATACTACCTAACTGTAATACAATAATGTTAGTACACTGAATGAAGCTGAATGTGAGAATGATGGAGGGAGGGGGGCTGGGGCCACGAATGAAATCAGGAGGAAAGATAGACAATAAAAACTGAAATGGTATAATCTAGGAATGCCTAGAGTGTACAATGATAGTGACTAAATGTACAAATTAAAAAATGTTTTTACATGAGGAAGAACGAGGGAATGTCAATATTGCAGGCTGCTGAAAATAGATGGTAATTCATATTTTAAAACTTTAACTTACATGTGAGACTAAAGCAAAAAATGCTTATATGGAACAAAATTTGTATTCTGACTAGCACATCTTCTAATATAACTGAACACCATAAATACATGGAACCTTGAGTAGGGCATGAGATTTTGTAGGTTTGTGCAGAGTGATGCCCCAATAAATCCCAGAGTGATTTGAACAGTTAATAAAAAAGTATCTGCAATGTCCCCTTGGGAGAATGGTGAGAAAGAGGGAAAATTCAACTTCCCCGTTTGGAGAAGGCCTGATATTCTCGCAAACAGTGAGGACAACAAAATCAATAGGCCAAACCCTCAATCTTGGGGGTTGTTCAAATGAAACTCATCCCTGCAAAGGATAGATTAAGCCTACTTAAAATCAGGCCTAAGATTCATCCCCAGAGAATCTCTTTTTTGCTCAAACATGGCCTATCTCTCAGCCAACACGGCAAGCAAACTCACTGCCCTCTCCCTCTCTACGTGGGACATGATTCCCAGGGGTGTAAACCTCCCTGGCAACATGGGACAGAAATCCTAGAATGAGTTAGGACTTAGCATCAAGGGATTAAGAAAACCTTCTCAACAAAAGGGGGGAAAGAGAAATGAGACAAATAAAGTGTCAGTGGCTGAGAGATTTCAAATACAGTCGAGAGGTTATCCTAGAGTTTATCCTTATGCATCATATACATAAACCCTTTTTAGTTTAAGGTGTATTCGAGTGGCTAAAGGGAAGTGCCTGAAGCTGGAAAAGCTGTGTTCCAGTAGCCATGTTTCTTGAAGATGACTGTATTAATGACACAGCTTTCACAAAGTGACTGTGTGATTGTGAAAACCTTGTTCTGATGCTCCTTTTATCTATGGTATAGACAGATGAGTAAAAGATATGTATTAAAAATAAATAAATAATAGGGGTAACAAATGTTAAAATAAATTGGGTAGAGGGAAATATTAGTGGTCAATGAGAGGGAGAAGTAAGGGGTATGATACGTATGAGTTTTTTCTTTTTTCTTTTTATTTCTTTTTCTGAAGTGATGTAAATGTTCTGAGAAATGATCATAGTGACAAATATACAACTATGTGATGATATCGTTAGCCACTGACTGCACACAAAGTATGGAAGTTCATACATTAAGAATATTCGTTTACTGATTATATATGTAGAATGGAATGATCAAAATGGGAATGTTTACGTTTATTTGGTGTTTTCCTGTATTTAAAAAAAAAATTCGTGTTGTATGTGGATTGGTTTTATTAATTAAAAAAAGATAAAGTACAAATATTAAAAAAAAAGAGTGGGAGAAAGATCAAAGGTGATGCTAGAATTATACACAGAAGGTAGGGTTTAATAAATCAGTATGATTGCCAAATCATTATATTGATACTTCTTTTAGTCTCCAGTATTTTAGAGCAGCTAGAAGTACAAACCCAAAATTGTGGAATTGTAACCCATATATCAAACTCTGAAATCTGTTTTATAACTACATTGTTGCAATGGGCTTTGAAATTTGTTGTTTTGTATTTATGTTATTTTCCACACACAACAAAAAGTCAATTGTGATGATAAATGCACTACCATATGATGGAAAACAAAAAAAGAAAAATAAAGCTCCCTCTCAATGTAAAAAAAGGAAAAAAAAAAAGAATGTAAAGAGTCAGGGGGAAGGAACTGTGTAGAACTGGACAGAAATTCTGCTTAAGGGGAGCAACTGCTGATTATTCTAGCCATTGTTTACCATTTAGGGAAGCAGGACCAAATATAATTTTTCAAAAATTAAAAAGATAATTATCTTACAAAGCTACAGTGAATGCATATCAAAGATTAATTTAGTTCATTAATAAGAAATCAGCAGAATGATAAAACTGCTTCAAAGGAGAAAATAGGAGGCTGATATATACTCAATAGAACAAAGAATATTGAAATAAGATTGTTAGTTACAAAATTGGTTTATACTCCACATGGCAATATCATCTTTGGAATTATGTGTTCTACTGAACAAAAATAATTTTCAACCAATCAATCTTCTACAAGTTAACATCTAACTTTTCAGAATTCTGGCCCTAATCTATAGTAAACAGTAAGTCAAATAATATTGCATCCCTAGAGTCTGGTATTCTAGATTGTCTATGGCCTAAACCTTACACAGACTAATAAGACAATGTTCTGGTACAAGTAAATGAGCACGCAGTAACATTTTTGTCTCACTTCCAAGGTTTAGATAATTTTTTCTTAATCAAGTATGAAAGAACTTCCATTTTGAAAAGGAAACTGAAAATCAGGATTTATGTCTAAAATGTTTTCCATTAATAAATATAGTAAATAAAACAAATAAACAATTATATAGCTCAGCTACAGACTTTAATTACACAGTTACAATAAGTAAATATGGAATACTGATTTAACCAAATTTATGATACAACTATATTAGGAAGATAAGGGAAGTATGTATGTGTGCTCTGTTGGAAGAAAGAGCTAAATTCATATCTTCCATTGTAGAAAATAAACAGTCAATATAAAAATGTTGAAGAATCATGAAATAGCAGTATAAGCATGTTATTTAGAAATATGGAAGGAAATATAATAAGGAACAGCTGAAATAGTTGAAAGTAATTACCGCCAGAAAATTACCTCCACCCAGGGTAGAGAACTGTTATTTTATAGGATAAACATTTTTTTAAAAACCTAGGTACATAATTACTATGACAACTATATTACTATATATATATATGAAAGGAAAAAGACTAGGAAAATTGTAAGAACTGAGGATAATTAGCTGAGAAAATAAAAAGACTGCAGAGAGAGAAGCATAAAAGAATGTCCTCTGATATTTAAAGGGCTGTCATTAAAAAAGTGAGCTTACATTTGTTTTATATGGTTCAAAGCCCTAGAGGGCACTGCTTAAGACCAATGAGGCTGACAAATTAAATTTTTAAGAACTTCTTCAACTAAGATTTTTTTTAAATTTCCTAACATCCTTTTGAATGACTCTTGTTACAAAACATTTTATTCTTCCCCTGATAAACTTTTGCTTTGATACTCAATTTACTAAGACTTAAAACAGTATTATCATAAATTACTCTCTTAACAGTTTACTGTTCATGTCTCTAAAAGTTAGCAGTAGAGAATATGATTACAAATATCTCTTGACATCTTTCCCTGATATGTCACTCTGGAAACTGTCCTATGTTCCAGCTGTTTCTTTTTTCCACAGTATGTCTACAGTTTCATTGCTGGAAAAGCAAAAAAGTAGTGTAACACTCACCCTACCTGCCTACTACCATTCTTTATACCATCTATGAAAAAAACCTAGAGCTTTAAATATAGATTCAGAATTAATATGGGAAGTTCTTAATCATTAAAATCCTCCCCACTCAAAAAAAGAATCCTCCCCCAAATGTTTTATCTTTTTTTAAAAAAAAAGTTTCTTCATAAAGTATCAAGAATTAAGACAGTTATTAGCCTCCTTCTGTTTTAGTAGAATGCCCAATTTCTGCAATCAGAATTATCTCTGGAATGTGGCTTGGAAAAAATCTGAAGGGTTGTAGCATTTGTGGAGGTGGTTAAAAAATGGCCAATCTCCCTGGCAGGAACCCAAGTAAGGAGGGCAGCAGAGCTCAAGATGCTTTGCTGGGTCAGCCAGAAAGACGCAGATCTACAGGGACTTTCTTAGAGCCATCAGCAATAATAGCTATTTTGCTATTTCTGATGATAAAAAGATATGGATGTGGCTGAAAGGGTTCAAAAAGAGTCAAGAGGCTACCGTGGAGTTGAATCTAACCAAGCTTCAGTTAGATACTGTTACCTATCATAACTTGCCAAACCCTAAAGAAATCCATTCCTGTCAATCCTACCTAGGACATTATATAAGATTCTACAAAGGTTCCACACACTAGGGTAACTTTTCAGAAGCCTACAACCTCCAGATGGGTCCCTGGACCAGATAAGTCCTGAAATGTAGAGGGGCCAGCCTCTCTAGAACATCAACTAGTTCCATACCCCTATTCCATATTATAGACAGCCCCTTCCAACATGAAAAAATTAAAATGGGCATAGACCAAATACCCATAAAGAGTGGGAGAGATATCAAAGGTGATGGTAGAATTATACAGAGAAGGTTGGGTTTAACAAATGAGCATGAGTGCTGAATCATTACATTTTAAATATTTGTCTCTAGTACCTTAGAGAAGCTAGAAATAAAAACGCCAAATTGTGGAATTATAACCCATACTCTGAAATATGTTCTACAACTAATTGTTGCAATATACTCTGAAATTTATTGCTTTTTTGTATATGAATTAATTTTTCACAAAAAAAGAGAAGTATAAGAGAAGATAGGATTTAACAAATACATATGACTGCTGAATCATTATATAGATTTCTTTTGGTCTCTAGTGTCTTAGAGCAGCAAGAAGAAAAAAGCGAAAAATAGTGGAACTGTAACCTATATCAAACTTTAAAATCTTTTCTATAACTACTTGTTAAAACATACTTGGAAATTTATTGCTTTTTTATATATATGCCATTTTTCACAGTTTAAAAAAAAAAATAGGAATGAGGGCTAGACTGGGTAAATACAAGAAGCCCGGAATATCTTGAGCGAGAAATTAATGAAGTACTAAAAAAAAAAAAATGTTGATATGTCAAAGGACACAGGAGCCAGCTATCTTGAAGAAATCCCACTGACCAAGGCTGGGACAATCTGAACAAAATAAATAATAAGAGTAAGAGTATAACTCTTTGAGCAAAATAAGAATCCTTGAATCCACACTAATTGATAAATAAATGAATAAATAATGAAAAGAAAGCTTTACCCTATATAAAATATAAATCTAAAAGGTATGACAGAATCAGAAAATCAGAATTTGCAAACATTATGGTAATAATGGACAGAGATGAGTATCATCAACAGATGCTGGTAGATGAAAAGTTTAATGAGAAATGTAATATTTATAGCCTCAAAGTACCCACCCCAAAACACATACTAATTAGCAACTGTAACAGCTTTTGAACTAACTTCACAGTAGAAAAACCTGATAGATACATCTTAACCAAGTGATAAAGTTAATATCACCAGTAATAAGATAAATCATCATGCGCCTCTTCAAATGATGCACTAAAAAGAACTAGTGCTTTAAGGGTTCTATCACTCAAAATGCATACATCACAAGAAAACACTGGACAAACCCAAACTGAGAAACATTCTAAAAATCCCAAGCAAAAGACTGAAAAGTAGTTCCACACCTGAAGGAGATTAAAGAGACATGATAACTAAATGCAGTACAACATCTTAGGTTGGGTTCTGGACCTATAATGAACATCATTGGGACAAATGGCAAAATATGAATGGAATCTGAGGATTAGAGGATAATACTGGATCAATGTTAATTTTCTAATTATGATAATTATACTGTGGAGTGTGTCTTTATATTTAGGAAACATACATGCAAGTATTAAGGAATCATGATTCATAGAATAATGGCCCCCCCAAAAGATGCCCATGTTCTAAACACCACATGTCAAGGGGAATTAAAGTTGCAGATGAAATTAAGTTTGCTAATCAGCTGACCATGAGAAAGGGAGTCTATCCTGAATTATCAAGGTGGACACAATGTAATCATAAGGGTTCTTAAAAGTGGAAAATGGAGGCAAAAGAAGACATTTAGAGGGAGATATGACAATGGAAAAAGGACAAATGATGTGATGTAAAAAGGCCTCAATCTGCCACTATTGGCTATCAAGATGGAGGAAGGGGGCCATGAGCCAAGGAATGTGGACAGCTTCTAGACAAAATTTAGAAAAGTCAAGATACATGACAGGAAAAACCTACGTAGCCTTGAACAAATTGTTAGTAGAAATATGGAACCCTCACACGTGGCTGATAGCAACGTAAAATGGTGCAGCCATCTTAGAAAACAGTATGGCAGTTCCTCAAAAGGCTAAAACATAAGAGTAACCATATGACCCAGCAATTCTACTTCTAGTATATAACCAAGAGAACTGAAAACACATATCCACTCAAAACTTATACATGAAGATTCATAGCAGCATTATTTGTAATACCAAAAAAAAAATGGAAATGACCCAAATGTCTATCAATGGATGAATGGATTCAGAAAATGTGGTATATCCTTACAATAGAATATTATTTAACCATAAAAAAAGAATAAAGTACTGATACAAGCTACAACATGAATGAACCTTGAAAACAATATGCTAAGTGAAAGAAGCCAGTCACAAAGGACGACATGTTATATGACTCCATTTATATGAAATATCCAGAATAGAAAAATCTATAGAAGCAAAAAGTAGATAAGGATGGGAGAAATGGGCAGGGTGAGGAGATGGCTAATTGGCACAGGGTTTCTTTCTTGGGTGTGGACAAATGTTCTAAAATTGATTCTGGTGACAGTTGTACAACTCTGTGACTATGCTAAAAGTCACTGATTTGTATGTACATTTTAAATGGGTGAAGTATTTGTATGTACACTTTACATGGGTAAAGTTTAACAAATGAGTATGAGTACTGAATCATTATACTGATATTTCTTCTAGCCACCAGTACCTTAGAGCAGCTAGAAATAAAAACATAAAATTGTGGAATTGTAACCCATACCGAATTCTGAAATCTGTTCTACAACTAAATGTTGCAATGTACTTTGAAATTTATTGCTTTTATGTATGTATGTTATTTAAAGAGGAGGAGGGCAGTGCAATGGTGGCTCAGTGGCAGAATTCTAATCTGCCATGCCAGAGACTCAGGTTTGATTCCCAGAGTCTGCTCAAACCAAAAAAAAATAATAAAATAAAAAATAAAGAGAAGGAGGAGTATAACAGAGAAGAAAAAAATTTAACAAATGGTGTGTCTGTTGAATCATTACATTGATATTTCTGTTAGTCTCAAGTGTCTTGGAGCAGCTAGAAGGAAAAAAAAAGTAACCCATACCAAACTTTAAAATCTGTTCCATAACTGCTTGTTAAAATGTACTTGGAAATTTATTGCTTTTTTTTTGTATATGTTATATTTCACAATAAAAAAAGTTAAAAATTTTTAAAAAAAAGCAAATGGCCCCACATTGCCTATTACCTCTGACCTCCTTCACCTCTGTCTTTGTGAGACTGCCCAAATGTCCTCTGACATGGTCTCAATAAATTTTCTGCCTGCTCAAAAACAAAATAAAATAAAGTTGCTAATAAAAAAAAAAAGAAAAAAGGACAATTCTGCTAGTGAGAACTCAGAAGGAAGTAAGAGGCACGGTAAAGAAAACATACCAGGTTAGAAATATCTAAATCATTGGGAACAGGCTATCGGTAGAAATGTGGATGTTAAAGGTGCTGTTGTGAGGGCTTAGAAGGAAATGAGGAACATGTTACTGCAAGGAAAGGGGATCCTTGTTATATAGTGGCAGGAAGCCATAAGAACTTGCAAATGATGATTGGACATCTAGTTAAGATTTCCAAGCAAATGTTGAAGATGCAGACTGATTTCTTCTTTCTGTTTGTTAACAGTAAAATGTGAGAGGAGAGACACCAATTGAGGGAAGAACTGTTAAACAAAAAGGAACCAAGTCTTCATGATTTGGAAAATTCTCAGCTGTTCTAAATTTAAAAAGACATTAAAATTAAGAGGTTCACTGCAAAGAGAAAGAAGTTGAGGGTGTGACTGTACAATCTTTTGCTAAGACCTCAGAAAGATCAAAGGTCAGAGAGTATTCAGTCACACAAAAGGATCTTTGAAGATATTAAGCACGTGACTTACAGACTCCTCAATCATCTCAGCAGAAGCCAAAAATAGAGATGGAATTATCTAGGAAAGATCTGCGGAAGAGCCTCTTTTCTAAAGGACAAGACATACACAGGAGATCCACAAGGTTCTTGGGAATGTTATATCAGCAAAAACATTGCCAGCATGGAATAAAGAGGACAAAATGAACAAAGGCTGTTGTGGTGGTTTGGGGCTTAAGAACCCCAGAAAAACATGTTCTTAAACTTAATCCATTCTGTGGGTGTGAACCCATTATAAGTGAGACCTTTTGATGAGGTATGGCCCAACTCAATCAGGATGGGCCTTAATCCTGTTACTGAAGCCCTTTAAAAACAGAATGACATTCAGACAGAAAGAAAGGGAAGTAAGAAACTGAAGGTCGACAAAACCCAGGGGAGATGGGAAAGGCTGCCAAGTGCACTGCCATGTGACAGAGGAGCCAAGGGCTAAGGATCACCAGCAGCTAGCCCTAGAATGCCAATGTTCAGGAAGAAAGCATCACCTTGATGATGGCTTAAATAGGACTTCCCCTAGCCTCAAAACTGTGAGCTAATAAATTCCCATTGTTTTAAGCTAACCCATTGCATGGTCTTTGCTTTAGCAACAAGGAAATTAAAACAGCTATAAAATAACCAAATTTCTATAGGCCAGAAAACTACTCAGATGTAAAAACACATACTAGTTTTCATGAAAAAGGAAGGATAATCCTGAAAACAAAGCTGCAAGAATCCCAGAGGATTAATCTCAGGACCTGGCTGGATTTCAAAATTGCTTGGGACCAGTGACTTATTTCTTCCTCCATTTTATCACTTTTTGAATAGTTACTTCTATAACTACTACCCTATGCCTGTCCCACCATTTATATTTTGTTTCCTAAACTTCACAGGGTCACAGATGAAGAAAAATTGTGCCCCAGGAGGGATTATATCCAGAGCCTCATCCATATCTGATTTTGATGATGAGATTTGGGACTTTTAAGATGATAAGATTTAGATGAGCTTTTAGACTGTAAGTTGATACTGTGATGGGTTGAGACTTTTGGAGACACTGGGATAGGATGAATGTATTTCGCACGTGGGTGGACATGAATCTTTGGGGGTAAGAAGGTGAAATGTGGTAGGCAGAATACTGGCTCCCCCAAAGACGGCTACAGTTTAATTTTCAAAACCTGTGAACATGTTACATCACAAAAGGGACTTTGCAGACGACATTAAATTAAAGGACCCTGAGATACAGAGATTTTCCTGGATCAATAAACTGCATTCTTAAAAGTGGAAGAGGGAGGCAGAGGAAGAGGTCAGAATGATGCAGTGTGAGAAGGACTCTGCTGTTGTTGGCTTTCACAATGATTATAGGGGACTGCAAGGAATGTGGGTGGCCTCTAAAAGTTAGAAAAGGCAAGGAACATTCTCCCCTGATACCTCCAGAAAGGAACATAGCAATACCGTGATTTTAGACCAGGGAGAATGGTGTTGGACTTCTAACCCACAGAACTATAAAATAATACATTTGAGTGGTATGCTGGTTTGAAAGGAAGTATGCCCCCTAGAAAATCCATGTTTTAATCAAAATCCCATTTCATAAAGGTAGAATAATCCCTATTCAATACTGTATGTTTGAAACTGTAATCAGATCATCTCCCTGGATGATGTGATTTAGTCAAGAGTGGTTGTTAAGCTGGATTAGGTGACTGACATGTCTCTACCCATTCGGGTGGGTCTTTATTAGTTTATTGAAGTCCTATAAAAGAGGAAACATTTTGGAGAATGTGAGATTCAGAGAGAGCAGAGAATGCTGCAGCACCACGAAGCAGAGAGTCCATCAGTCAGTGCTTGGAGATGAAGAAGGAAAATGCCTCCCGGGGAGCTTCATGAAACAGGAAGCCAGGAGAAGAAGTTAGCAGATGACGCCGTGTTTGTCACGTGCCCTTCCAGATGAGAGAGGAACCCTGACCGTGTTCACCTTGTGCCTTTCCAGATGAGAGAGAAACTCTGACTGTGTTCGCTGTGTGCCTTTCCACTTCAGAGAGAAACCCTAAACTTCAGCGGCCTTCTTGAACCAAGTTTCCCTGGATGCCTTAGATTGGACATTTCTATAGACCTGTTTTAATTGGGACATTTTCTTGGCCTTAGAACTGTAAAGTAGCAACTTATAAATTCGCCTTTTTCAAAGCCATTCCATTTCTGGTATATTGCATTCCAGCAGCTAGCAAACTAGAACAAGTGGTTTTAAGCCATTAAGTTTGTGATAACTTACTACAGCAGCAATAGAAAACTAATAAAGGAGTTATGGGACATGATCTCTGCAACGTATTCTTAAATAGTTCAGAAATGTTAGCAACTGGGGATTTTGCATAAAGGTGTATGGGAACAATGTGTACTATTGCTGCAACTTTTATGTAAATATGAAGTTATTTCAAACCAATTTTTTTAATTAATGGAAAATACATTTTGATTTACCAGAACTTGACAAATGGTAATTTTTCAGAATTGATTACCTTTCTAAGGCTAGAAGACAGAATTTAGCTATCTCTTTATAAAAAAGACCTGAAGCTATTTAACTCATGTTATGGCTCCCTTCCCTAAAGGGTTCCCTCATCTATAAATTGTAATCCAGTTGAGTAAAAGGGAGGGAAATATTAAGGAGGCTATGAGCCAACATTCAGAACTTTCACTCACAACCTCTAGATTCCCTGTTACCAGAGCCCTTACCTGTAGATAGTGAGGTGAGGTGACAAAGGACGTTTTGAACCTAGGTTCTTAGTCCAGAACCGCTCCATCTCTTCCTTGGCTGTGGTTCCCATAGGAATAGCACTAAAATAAAACCAGAAGGCTTTAAAAGGATTATATATAAACTTAGTTTAAATTTTTCCATAATAAAAAGTTTCTGTTTTTTTTTAAAATGGTAAGCTGGCTGGACCAATCCACTGTATTAGGAAAACATAGTCATCTACTCCCCTTATCTTTCTACCAAGTTCAATTCAGTTATCAGTAACCTTGATCACCCAATGTGGTCATATCAAAGCATAATTCTTCTTCCTAGTCCCATTCAACACACAGATCCAGCAATGAAAACCCAGCTTCGTTCTTGTTGGGCAGGAGGGCAAGTATAACATATAAAAACCACTCATATAAATGGATTATTATTTTCCTTATCTATGAGTGCTGTCTCATACATTACCACCTGCCCTCATCTAGCTCTTCAAGGTCTCTTTCCTCGTTCCTCTGTTGGTCCACCTGCAAACCTGTGAATATTAATACAGCTACAAGAAAATTCCTGATAAATTATGATGTTTATAATTCAGCTATACATGGTTTTCACATTCCTTTCAGTCAACGAATATAAAAAATAGGATATCAACCACCCAATCTATTTTCTATGACTCATGTATCTATCTCACTTTTTTAAAAAATTCTAATCCAAGATAGATCCCTCACATAAAAGTGCTTAGAGTAAGAATTAATTATTAACTAAACCAAGTAATATTGGCAAATGTACATATCAAAGTATAGATGGGGGCGGTGCAACAGCGGCTCAGTGGTAGAATTCTCACCTGCCATGGTAGAGACCCAGGTTTGATTCCCAGAGCCTGCCCATGCAAAAAAAAAAGATTCTAAGTTCCTTGAAAACAGGGACATGTTATGTTGGGTGCATGGTTGGTTCAGTGGTAGAATGCTTGCCTTTCATGAGGGAGACCCAGGTTCAATTCCTGGATCATGAACCCTAAAAAAAAAAAAAAGGATAGTTGGACCTGGAGAAGAATTAGGAAAACAGATTAATTCAAAAAATAAAATATGGCTTTTGAAATAGGTTAGTTTATCAACCTCTTTCCCTGACACATGAAATAAGAAATTACAGTAGAAGGTGCCATTATAAATTATGGCCAAAACCACATGAAAAGATGTTCATCAGTAGCTACTAGGGAATTGTAAATCAAAACCACATACCACTTCACACCCACTGAAATGGCTACTATTCAAACATGGAAAATTACAAATTTTGAAGAGGATGTTGAGAAATAGGAACACTCATTCATTGCTGGTAGAAATGTAAAATGGTGCAGTCATTTGAGAATTTCTAAGAAAATTAGGTATAGAATTACCATATGACCTGGCAGTCCCACTTCTAGGTGTACAACCAAAAGAAATGAAACTAGGGACTCAAGATATTTGCACACAGATGTTCATGGTAGACTTATTCACAAATGTGAAATTCCATTAACCAATGAATGGATAAATAAAATGTGATATATACATACAATGGAATATATTCAATTGTAAAAAGGAATGAAATTCTGATACATGTGAAAACACAAATAAATCTTGAAGACATCACATTGAGAGATAAAAGCCAGAAACAAAAGGATAAATATTGTATAATTTCACTAATATGAAATAATTAGAATAAGTAAATTCATAGCCAGAAACCATAATACAGGTTACCAGGGGCTGGGGTGGGGTAGGGAATGGGGAGTTATTGCTTAGATTGTACAGTTTCTATTTGAGTTGATAAAAAAGTGTTGGTAATGGATGGTGGTGATGGTAGCACAACACTGTGAATGTAATTAACAGCACTGAATTATATAATTGACTGTGGTTAAAAAGAGAAATTTTAGGTTGACATATCTTACTAGAATAAAAATTTAAAAAAAAAACCAAAAACCCATAGGACTGTATAACACACACAGTGAACCCTAATGAAAACCATGTACTACAGTTAATAGCATAATTATAAAAATGTTCTTTCATGAATTTACATTTTTCTTCTGTAAACCTACAATTTCTCTTACTTAAAAAAAAAAAAAAAAAAAAAAAAAAGGACCTGATACTATTATTATAAAAGGGAGAGGTGGTATTTAAAAAACAAAATAAGCATAAAAATTTCAAATCTCTGACAGATGAAATTGTAAAACACTTTAAATGGAGAGTCTATGCATGAAACAATGGTTATACAAGTATCAGATAAGATGTGTGCACAAAAACACAAATGGCAGAAGGGAAAAATGTTTAGCTTAGTAGAATTTACTTCAGGCAAAGAGGCTTTCCCTTGGATGATATAATTAACCAAAAATATATGGTAAGTCAGAGTTAACCTTGTCACAGGAGAATGTGTCCGGAAAAAAAAATCTCTTAAAAAACCCATGGTAACTAGGAATTAGCCAGATCACAGTCAACACCTAGTTTGAATGTGGGATCAAGGGAAATCATTATTCATAAAATATCTGTAACTATACATTCCACCTATTTCTCAATTTAACATACTTTAACTCCAGAGTGATTTAAGGTGAAATTTGAATTATCCACTGTCATAACATACAGCCTAATTTTACCCTTGCTTTTGGTTCCTTCATTCTCAACCATTATTTATTGCCCACTATCTTCCTAAATGTTCCCACAATCATATGCCTATTTTTATTTTTACCTATGTAGAGTGCCCAGTACAAATTGTAAGCACACTGATGATTGACCACATAAAGTACATAGCTAATCAACATTTTCAATAAGCATAGAAGAATTTTATTCAGTTAAAAGGCAGTAAATATAAAATTCCCTGGGGCACTATGATAATTACAACTTCAGTGCTGTTATTAATACAGTAATTGCAGGCTCTCAATAAAAAAACTAAAAATGGATTCAACTCGGTACCTTTAAACAGTTTCCTGGTTTTCCTTGTCACTGGACTAGGTTAAAACCAATTGTTAAGATGTTCAACAACTTAATTTATTATATGCCTATATTAAACATAACGTTGTCCTCTCAAGAAATTTATATCTTTTTTTAAAAATGGGGAAATGTGGATACACAGTCTCAAAATATCTCCCTATAGATTACCTATTAATTATAAAAGGAAAAACAGTAAGTTTACAGTGGAGAAAGCCTACCAGACATCTCCTTATTGAAATGATCAAAGTTAGTATTACTGATAAAGGGACAAATGGCATCATATGCTCCCCGACAGGACGTACTGAGGATTTAACATCACTTATGTATTACTTCTGCCAAAAAATGCATAGCACTGATGTGAAATAATTAGAATAAGGTTAGCAGGGTCTGGGGTAGGGGTAGAGAATGGGGGTTAGTGCTTAATTGGGACAAAATTTCTGCTTGGAGTAATAGAAAATTTTTGGTAATGGATGGTGGTGATGGTAGCAACATTGTGAATATAATTAACAGCATTGAAATATATATTTGAATGAGGTTAAGAAGAGAAGTTTTAGGTCGTCCGTTATTAGACAACTGTAAGATCACACAACACAAACAGTGAACCCTATTGTAAACTATGGACTATAGCTAATACTACAATTACAGCAATATGTTTTTATCACTTATAACAAAGGTACCACCCTCATACAAGGTGTTGAGATGGGGGGGGTAGATGGGAACTCTGTATTTTCTGCATGATTTTTCTGTAAACGTACAACTTCTCCAATAACAAAACCTTATTTTTTTTTTAAAAAAAGGAATGGGATTCTGGAAGTGGGGGTGGGGTGGGGACGTAACCTATATCTAATGAGTAGGAAACAATCGAACAAAACCAGATTAAGATAGACTTTATGAAACAACTGGCCTATATTCTTCAAAAAAGTCAATGTCATGAAAGACTAATAAAACCATTCCAGATTAAGGGATACTACAAACATGTGGCAACTAAATATGTGTGATCCTGGACAGGAGAAAGGAGACTACATTTCTATAAAGTATATTATTTGGAAAAAAAGTGAAAATCTAAATATGATAATGGATAGTAACAGTACATCAATGTTAAATATCCTGAATTTGGTAATTGTGCAGTGTTACATACATACATACATTTCTCCTTGTTCTTAGGAGAAATATCTAGAGGAAAAGGGTCATGACATCTGCAACATACTCTCAAAGTATTGAGCAAAAATAATAACAATAAATAATTTTGTATTAAACTGAACCATACTAAACTGTCAATATGTGAACAGTTTTGACCTACAAAAATAACAATTTCAAATAGTTCAGCCTAAAATATATAGTGATGGGGTGGTGCAAAGGGGCTCAGTGGCAGAATTCTCACTGCCATGCCAGAAACCCAGGTTCAATTCCTGGAGTCTGCACAAGCCAAAAAAAAGGTAAAATATATAGTGATAGGTATTGATGAATTTAGGCCACAGTTATACAGAACCTCTTTGTACTATTCTTCCAACTTTTCTGAAAATATAATCTATTTCCAAAATAAAAAGTTAAAAAAATAAAAGAACTACTGACATAGAGGCAACTGTTGAAGTCAACAAACTAGGAATGAATATAAAAGGAAGAAACATATCTTAAGACTAAGTCCTGAGAGCTGCTCCAAATTAAAAGATTTAAAAAAAAATCCTTAAAAGAAGACAAAATACAAAGGAAAGAAAAGAATAGGGTATCAAGGAAAGAATCAAAAGCTGGAGCAAATCAATGATGTTAAACATATCAAAACAGCTGAAAGTGAGAAAAATGAAAAAAGACCTCTTTTACTTATAGTGAAGAAAAATCATGACCACAATCACCGAGTTTTCAGCTAACTGTCTACAACTGCCCATTTTCATATATCTCCCAAATCTAAGCTAACAACTTACTGATTTTCTCTGAGGGGAAAAAAAAAGTTAAGAATAATCTCTGCAGACTCAGAAACTTACTTTCTGATATAGAACTGAGGACCAAGATGAGCACGGAAGCAATGACGGCCAACATGTCTGAAAGATAAAAAAATCAAGTATCAATACACATTTAGAGACCAAATTCAGTATATCAACTTTTCTATTTTTGTACAGTATTAGACTTGTGGGTACAGGGATAGATTTAAAAAGAAGAAAACAATGGCAGTATCGATGCCTTTGAGATTACTTTCTAACTGGAAAGCTACAAGACTAAATAATTAGAGAATAATCATAAACATTATCTACATATGCAAAATAAAAATTTTATTGAACACAAATAATATAAGGTAAAATAATAGTCAGAAATGGTAGTATTCATCAGAGATATGTACAAAAAGATTTTTTTAAGCCCAGTCTTAAAGAAGGTAATGGTTAAGGTACGTGTAAAAAAAAAAAAAAAGGAAAAAACCATTGGCAAGAGCAAGCATATAATTTAACTATAGAAAAGACCTGGTGCAGATGGATAAATTAAAAGGTTGAAGAACTGTGGGTGTGGAAGGAGAGTCCTGATTATGAAGCTAAGTTATTTCAGGAACTACCATCAAGTTTCAGGCAACCTAGATGAACTTCAAGAGTCAAAAAATCTCTCATATAATAGTACAAGCACTCATATGAGACGGTAACAAATACTTTCTACTAAAATTTTACTATTTTGAAATGTATACATCAGTACAGGAACTGCTTTTCAAGCCAAAAATTGAGAGATGCTCAGGGATTCTATCTAAGGAGAATAAAACTGTATTATAAAAAAATACATGACCATTATACCTCTTTACTCCCAATATATCAAATCTTTCCAAAAGCATTTAAGGTTATCAGAGTGAGGCTCTGGGACTAAAAATAAAAATTATTTTGATTCTACAAAAGTTTATTGTACATAAACTATGTGCAAGGCTCTATGAGGATGTAAGATCTCCTTATGATCCAATGATCTTCTAAAACAGCTTATGATGTCCCTTACATCACTGACATTAGATGCCCAAACAGTTCAAGAACCTTATGCTTAACAGCAGTATATTAGAAGGGCCTGATTTTTTAAGGAGAAAAATCCAGTCAACACTAATTTCTTCAGCTCTTCACTCTTCCCAGTCTGGAGGGAAGGGGTAAATACAGACATTGTGTGGCCAGGGCTTCTAAAAAGAAGTGGGAACAAATCTCTTTAAATCAATTGAAGTAATTGTGACTCTGAAGTTGCAGGGCACACATTCCTCACACGAGGCAGGGCCCAGTAACTCAGCTATCCAGCAAGTGTTTGCAGATGTGGGTTGGAATCTATGGCTCGTTCTGTCTAGTACTATTGTTTCCCAGACAAATACCAATGTAAACTTTGTTCAAGGCCTTTTAAAAAACTAGCTGCAAAAACTCCATAACCTTATTCAAAATACGACAAAAGTAGATCTCTATCTTTGCCTTTCATGTTAAGCAACGGACATTAATGTCTCAGTTTTTTTGTTTTATTTTTAACGAACAAATAAGAAACTGTAATTTCCAATTACTGTTGTCCCTTTCCAAATGCCTCAATAAATTATATGTGCTCAAAATATTTTTGAAGCTCCTCTATGGAATGGGCAAGCAACAGTAACATACAAGAACAGTGCACAAAGTAAAAAAAAAAACAGAATGGAGTCGTTTTAGTTTCCCAGCTGCTAAAAAAATACCATACAATGGGTTGACTTAATAAGAATGTACTGGCTCACAGATTCACAGGTTTTCTAGAAGGCTTGCTTCCTCCCAGGGAATTTCTGGTTGTCTGGTAATCTTTGGGGTTCCTTGGCTTTTCCATCACATGGCAATGCCCACAGTGGCATCTTCTCCTTTCTCTTCCAGGTTCCATTGATTTCCAGTTTCTGGGTGCTTCCCACAGCTTCTCCTTCAGTGTCCAATTTTCTTTTATTATAAGGACTTCAGCCATACTGGATTAACATATACCCTCATTCAGTATGGACACACCAAAACTAGTAACATCTTCACAGGTACTATTTACAAATGGGCTCATACTCACAGAACTAGGGGTTGAGACAGGAACATGCCTCTTGTGAGGGACATGATTCAATCCCCAATAGTCTGCCCTCTGGACTCTAAAAGACACGTTCATCCCACATGAAAATAACATTCATTCCTTCACGTCATCCCCAAAGCCTTAAGTCACTTCAATAACAATGAGTACAAACGCTCATCAAAAGCAGTTATGGATTGATTTTAGTTTCCTAGGCTGTTCAGCAAATATCATGAAACGGGTTGACTTAAACAATGGGAATTTATTTGTTCACAGTTTTGAAGCTGGAAAAATTGTTCAAATTAAGGCATCACCATGGCAATGTTTGCTGCATGAAGACAAGCTACCAGCAATCCTTGGCTTCTCTGTCACATGGGGGAATGTGCTGGCCTCTTCCTTCTCTTCTCGGTTGATTTCAGCTTATTGCTTCTGTGGCTTTTTCTCTGTGTCTGAATTTCATTCTCTTAATAAAGGACTGCAGTAATAGGATTAAGACCCATCTTGATTGAGGTGGAACACACCTTAATTAAGGTAACCTCATCAAAAGGTTCTACTTTCAATGAGTTTATACCCATAGGAATGGATTAGATTTAAGGACATGGTTTTCTGGGGTATGCACAGTTTCAAACCACTACCCACTTGGTCTGTCCTGGTCAAAATTCCTCTTTCTGATGGAGCTGTGAAACCTAAAACACAAGTTATCTGCTTCCAGTAGACAATGGTAGTATAGACATAGAACTAACATCCCCATTGCAGAAGGAAGAAATTAGAAGAAAAACAGGTAGTAGTGAGTCACAACTAAGTCCAAAACCCAGCAGGGAAATTCCACTAGATCTCAAGATCAGAGAGCTATCTGTGGCTCGACCCTTTGCCCTGTGGGATCTGATGGAACAGCAACCCCACCACTTCCAAGGACCTGTGCAGAAGCCATGCTCTCCCCAACACAGGGGTGTGGGCCCCACCTCTCTTAGCAGGGGAACGGTAACTAGGCTGTGAACACCAAGGCACAGGCCCTACTATCTCCACACACCAGGGTGAGAATTTTCCCTGAGCAACTGGCAACAAGGCTCACTCCCTCCAAGCACCTGGGCAGACAGCCTGCCCTCTCCAGGCACAAGAGTGCATCTGCTCTTTCCACACATGTGGTGGGCCCATTCTTTTGGCCTGAAATCTTTTCAGTCCAGAACTTTGTCTGCCCTTGAAGTCATTCTTCCTTTAATTTGTCCCTTTCAATCCAGGCTGGCAGTGGTTCTTCTCAAACAAATTCTGCAAAAATCTTGTTGGCTTTGTGTGCAGTTCCAGGAAGTTCAAGCCATCAGACAACAGAACATTACAAAGGTCCTTCCTGCATTTCCAATCTTGACTTCCACTGAAATGACTGACTGTATCGTGTTCAGCCAATCTTTTAGCAAAATGTTCTTCAGTTAAACCCTGTTCTTTGGGGATTCACTTCCTAGGAGTTCAGAACGTACCTGATAGAGCCACTTCTGGCCCTAGCCTCAGAGCAAACATCTGGTAAGGCTGAGACTTTCCAAAATCATTAACTGCTGGTTCAATTGTGCTTAGAAGTTTAATATTTAGCTTATCTCTTTTCTCTTGCATTTTACTATAAGCTGCAAGAAGCCAAGCCGTATCTTCCACATTTAGCTTGGACAACTCCTCAGCTAAATATCCAAGTTCATCAATTACAAGTTCTGCCTTCTATCCAACATTAGAACACAAGTTTGCAAGTTCTCTGACATTTTATAACAAGGTTCACCTTTCTTCCCATTTCCAACAATATATTCCCATTTCCAACAATAAAGCCTCACTGAAGGTAACTGCTTTGGCTTGGTAAGCTGCCAAATATAATAACCAGAAATAGGTTGGCTTTTACAATGGGGATTTATTGACTTACAATTTACAGGTTGTCAGCTGTCAACAAGACAATATTTGGACTCTGAAGACAGGCTGCCAGCATCTGGGACACTTCTGTCAGATAGCAAGGCACACTGAAACATCCTTCACTCTTGGGTTTCATTGCTTTCAGCTTCCAGCTTCATTGGCTTCCTGTTTTCTGTGGTCCTCTCTTAGATTCTCCAGGGCTTTTCTCTGTGAGCGTCTCTGAATTTCATCTCTCAGCTTCTGTATGTGTTTTATACTCCTATAAAGGACTCCAGCAAAAGGATCAAGACCCACCCTAAATGATGACATAGGTCATATCTCAGACTGAAATAACCTAACCAAAAGGTCCCACCGTGGGCAGACAATAGTGGCTCAATAGCAGAGTTCTCACTTGCCATGCTGGAGACCTGGGTTGGTTTTCCGGTGCCTGTCCATGTTAAAAAAAGAAAAAAAAAGTCCCACCTTACCTGCAGACTTAATTGGTCTGTACCCACAGAAAAGGATTAAAAGAACACAGCCGTTTCCAGGGTACAAACTACCATAGTTCCCTTAACATCCATATTTCTAACAACAGTCTCTTCAAAGTACTCTGGGCTTTTTCTATTACGTACCCCACAATTCTTCCAGCCTCTGCCCATTACCCAATTCCAAAGCTGTTTCCACATTTTTAGGTATTTGTCATAGTTGCACCCGACTCTGGTACCAAAACTGTTTTAGTTTCTTACCTGCTAACACAGATACATACAATGGGTTGGCTTAAATACAAGCATTTATTGGCTCACGGTTTCAGAGGCTAGAAGGCTTGCTTCCTCCTGGGGTTATCTTCAGGCTGGCTGGCAATCTTCGGGGTTCCTCAGCTTTTCTGTCACATGGCAATACCCACGGTGGTGTTTTCTCCTCTCTCTTCCAGTTCCCACTGATTTTCAACTTCTGGCTGCTCCCCATGGCTTCTCCATGTTCAATTTCCTTTGCTTATAAGGTCTTTAGCCATAAAGGATTGAGAACCACCCTTGTTCAGTTTGGGCACACAGTAACTAATAATATTTTCAAAGGTCCTATTTACAAATGGGTTTATACCCACAGGACCAGGGGTTGGGACCTGAACATGCCTTTTGTGGGGGATATACCTGAATCCCCAACAGGAGTCCTAGATTTGCCCTTAATAAATTCTGTAATTTCGGGCAAATCTCTCAACTTTTTATAAAATGGGATTGATGATACCTAATTCACTGGCTGCAGGGAGGAATACATGAGAAAATATATAGTAAACTACTCTCTAAACTGCACAATGTGACATATACATAAGATATTAGTATTATTGGTCTCACTAAGGTCTTTAGAATTTGTATTACATTCTTTTTAAAACTCTCATTGGTGATAAAAATATTTATCTACTGAGAACAGATTTGATTTCTGGAAAAAAACAAAAGCTATTCAAAGCCAAGTCTATGAAATCAAATGGAGTAATACCATTAAATGGAGTAATACCATTTTTGATTCAAAAACAAGATGTGACTACATAACATAATGAGTTTCTCTAATGACCTCTAAACTTTACCTGATGTTACCCCAAAATAAGTTTAATAACTTTATGGGGTAACACAACAACACTAAAATAGATATATAACCTTAAAGAACATGATGAAAAGCAATCACTTCCATATAGAAGTTTTGGTTAATGTTTATTACATCCAACCAACTGCCAAACTACAACCTAAATCAATCTTACTTTCTTCTTTTCTCTCACCTCCCATATATATGCAATGTGTCACCTAATCCTATCAATTATTACAGAGGAAACTTCTCTGCACTCAAGTCCATTGTTAGATTCCATATATCACCTTCATTTCTCACTAAGAGGACTATAACAGGAGCTCCTAAACTGAGCTCCATATCACCAACCACTACCTTATCACCAGAGCTAGCTTACCAAAAATTAAAGCTGCTTTTAATGCCTCTGCTTTAAAATCATTAACAGTTCCCCATTGTTTATAGATAAATTCCAAATTGTGGGCAAACAAGTCCGTTCTCACAACTCTCCACAAATTCCCCACACCCTCCTCCTGTCAGACCTGTCACACTGAACACTGCCCAAATAGAGCACGACTACTTATGACTGACTACATGCTCTTGCTTTTGCTGTCCTCCAACTGGAACCCAACAACTCTGCATGGCAACGTCACCATTTTCTTAGCTTCCCTTGCTTTACTTGTCATGCTCCCACACCAGTTGTTATCTCTTCCCAACATTCATTATGGTGCTTAATAATTAATCTATTTATTTACCTCCCCTATTCAACTGAAGGATAGGACTGAGATATTTTATATCCGTAGCACCTTTAATAATGTCTGGCACATAGAAAAGGCTGAAAAAATGGTCTGTAAATGAGTAGTGCTTGTTTTATAAAGTAGTCACATTAATTTAGAGTGAAAGTTTATTTTTTAAAGGTGTCTCACATAATTTAATATGACATTTAATATAATATAACATGTGACTGTCTAGATGCTTAGTGACTGTTTGTAGTTAGGCAGCACGAACATTACTATATAATTATTATATAGAAGTCTAGTTGTTCTGAGCTTAATTGTCTACCTCCTCCTTGGCTTTGGCAAATCATTCCTTGAATGAGTGCCACTGGAGTTTATATTACTTGGGGCTGTTAACAACCATAGTTGGTTGGTCCATGAACTGCTTAGGAAGCATATATAATATAGGACACTATTCAAAAGCCATGATATATGGCTCTCACAATTAGTATTTCTTAATTAGTCAAGCATTAAAAATATTAACCACATTTTATATTTGAATGTGGTTAAAAGAGGAAATTTTAGGTTGAACCTTTGGTATTAGAATAAAAGTTGCAGCAGCACAACACATACAGTGAACTCTAAGTTAACCATGGGCTATAGTTATTAGTGCAATTATAAAAATGTGCTTTCATCAACTGTAACAAATGTACCACAGCAATGCAAGCTGTTAATAATGGGATGGTACAAGGTGTTAATAATAGGGTGGTATTGGTATTTTATACATGATTTTTCTGCAAACCTATAAGTTCTCCAATAAATAAAAAATGCCAGAAAAATATATATACCAGGGAGGTATACGGGAATACTGTATTTTTGTATGACTTCTGTAAATCCATGTCTTTAATTTAAAAAAAAATTAACCACTATTTTTCTTAAGTGGGTCCAATCATTACTATTTTCAGTTTTCAAAGAGGAAAACACAGTCATGGAATTGATGACCTTGACTTACTCGAAATAAATGGAATTAGTGACACTACTTCCCTATTTATCCTCTTAAAAAAGCCCTTGTGAGAACACGAGGTGCTCTTCCATAAGGGCTGCAGATTCCATTACCACTAATGAAAAATATTTTTTGGCACTGAATCTTAGTGGTAACTGTGAGACCCAAATAAAAATAACACTGCCTGGACATACTTAATGAATATGATGACCCTTGGCTTCTAAACAATAAACCTGAAAACCCTAAAGTGAACTGTTTGGAACCAACAATGTTAATTCCATCAACGAATCCTCACATCTACCAAAATATGATATAGCAAGGAATTAAAAAAAAATCCAATTATGGTGAAACCACCTGGAATAAAAAGTTCTGACAAGACTGTCCCTGGCATACCTTAGAAAATAAGACATAGAGATAAAAGGAAAAGAGAAAATGAAGGGTTAACATATAATCCATTCCTGATCTCAACTCCAAGAGGAATCATTTGTCACAAAGAAATACAGTCCCTCTATTTTTAATCTGCGTGATTGAAGTGGAAAAAGAAATTAGAAGGTATTTGGGGAAATCAGGAATGAGATCTTAACAGCATTAAAGCTAACTTTCCATAACAAATAGTTTCTAAAATTAGAGCTGGCACAGAATATGGTTAAAGGGAGAAATTTTAGGTTGTATATATGTTACTAAAATAAAGATTAAAAAGAAAAATTAGGGCGGCACAAAACTACACTGGGATTTGTAACAGGCGAGTCTGAAGTTTCTATGGCTAAGAAAACCTGAGTAGAAAATGAAACCTGGACGGTGGACATTTCAGAATGGAAGAAATCCTTGTTTATTTATCCCGACAATGATCCGACCCTGTAGGAAAAAACTGGGACACCTCTTCCTCCTATCCCCTCCCTCCGCCACCCCCACCCCACCCCTACCCCTGCAGTAAAAAGAAACTAAAACTGAATTCTCAAGGTTACTCTGAGACAACAGAGCAATCGCTCTGAGCGCTACTGCTAATCTCCAGCTCCTAGGTGTCCAAGCCTCCTGCACTCTCTGCCCCAGACCTTTAGGAACCCGGACAAGGTCCACGTACTGCCAGTAGCGGTTACTGTTTGCAAGAATTAGAAGCAAAAGCAAAGTACGCTAAGATCTCCCTCCTCGGCGCCCATTCCTAAATAAGATCTCGTAACTGTAGAATCCATGGTCCGCTGACCTCACTTGAAGTAGAGCTATTTACTCTCTCGGGAGCCGATTCTGGGTGAGACCTGAAAGGCAGCTTGGGAAAGAAACAGAAGAGGTGGGGAAAATAGGAGGGGCAAAAGCCGCGCCACCCCTCCACGCAGAGGAAGAAAGAAAACAGCCAGTGACCCCGAAACCAAATGGAGCGATGCGGGACGGCTGGGGAGCTGGGGAGTCCCTACAGTTCCAGGGCGCGTGGGCCTCCACACCCACGGGTATTTTCTCTGGGCAAGGACAGGGTAAACCGCTGCCAGAAAGACGTGAAGGGCCATTTTAGGTCTCCCGAGGGCCGCAGGCACCAACTCCCAGCCCCACACCAAAGTCACCTCAACAGGAGAGCAGCCATCTTGAGTTCCAGATTGGACGGAAGTGACGCCAAGCGGCCCGGCGACCGGAAGGCGACGGAGGAGAAAGGGGCGGGGCTCCTGTCACGTGACAACGGCAGAGTTTCTAAAAGCTTCCGGACGCGCTCGGGCTGTGAAGTCTTTCCCGCTCAAGTCCGCGCGCAGGGCTTGCCGGTTTTCTCCGTTGTTGTTGTTGTTGTTGTTGTTGTTTTCGCCTCCTTCGGCTGACTTTCACCGGAGGTTATAAGGGTTTTGACCCAAGTGCCGCTGGCTCAAAATCTGCAATCTACGTTTTACTGGAGTAGGTTTTCAATTTGTATCCCACTGCCTAACGCTAGATTTGCCCACATTCTTCACTGAAGATTTCTCAGTCTGTTTTTTCGCCCCTAAGTCGGCCAGAAAACGTCCTGGTTTGCCAGCTGAAACACCCAAGGGCAAAGATCCTTTGGGCCCCCTCGGGTTCTTCTCGCTCACCCGCACAGAAATACGCAAGCTGAGACTCGAGTTGGTTGTTGTAAAGAGGTGCCGGGAGGGAGAGCACCTCACAGGCCATCGTTCCCAAGGACAGAGTCTCCACCCAACCACTTCGAATAGCTTCATGCTACTAGAGGCCCACTAGCCAAAGATAAAGCTCCCTTGTTCCATGTTTCAATGCTGTGTGGGCGACACCCACAAACAGAAGAACCCGGGGTGGGGGTGGGGGCATTTTATATACATCTATGTATTTATACGTATAGATACACATTCATATACATAAATACACAATTTTGTGAAACCCTAGCACAGAAATTAATTGCAGGACACTTAACTGCTTAAGGGATAAAAAGCACGTGAGAAGTGAACAAAACAGCAAAAATGCTTAAGCCTTTCTTTGGGTGGGGGAGGGATGTGGAGGACTGAAGGGAAAAGCCCAGAGCAACTCCTATACTACATAACACATACTCATATAGAGTAATGTTTCACACTCCTGCACTCTTCCTTTCAGGATTTAAATAGCACGAATTCATTTATTACTGCATCAGATAATACTATTTTGCATTTCTATAATGCTTGACAAAGAAAGTGCTTTTCATAAACTTTAGGATTAGTACAGACTTTAGAGGCTCTCCAGCCCAATCTTCTAGCCAGTGCAAGGACCAGGATCCTCTGCAACGTCATTGACATCTTCTTCAAGCCTTTGTTCCAAAACATTCAATTATATCTCATCACTCCAAACAACAAGCTTCATTTAGTGAACAACTTAATCATTAGAAAGTTGTTATATTAAAATACAGTTTTCTGTTATTGAACTTCCAGGCATTGATCCTAGTTTGGCCCTCTGGAGCTTCACATTAACAAATCCCATAAATGCCTCTTTCAGTTAGCTCTTTAAGTAACTTCATTTAACAAATGCATTTTGACTTTGTGTCAGAGTCTTTGACAGGTGCTGTAGGGTATACAAAGATATAGATGTGTATATTGTCCTCAAATAACTTCTAGCCTCATCAGGATCGATTCAAAAAGAAATAAAATACTACAAAGAAAGTAGCACTCCCATGAAAAGGATATGGATAAAAGGGATTGTGGATATAGAGAAAGTGATTACTTACACCTGGGGGTGAGGGGAGGCTTGCTAAGACTTCAAGTGTTGTGCACATCATACTGGAAAGATTTGTTGATGGTGAAGATTTTGTTTGTGGGGTTTACAATCAAGTGCTGTGTTTAGAGTTCCACAACCCCAATCCCATACTAATCACAGAATCTATCATTGAATCCACCAGAACTGTGGTCTGGCATGCCAAGAGACTGTGCCTTCAGCAGTAGGAGCCTGCAGTGGTTTAGCATAGGAATGAGTGGCCTCCCCCCTCAAATAACCCTCAGCCCGTAATTGATGGGAATAAATCACATTCAAATTCAAACCAAACATAAAATCAAGCCATTAATACAAGGGCTCACCTTAAAAGTAAGCAGCATTCTAGGAAAAAAATAAGGCCTGCCGTGAGAGGAAGGAGGGAGAAAGTACAAGGAGAAACAAGTTCAGGTGGGTGGATGAAAGGGTCTGGAGAAGCAAAACCATTTCAGATGATCCCAAGGAGGAAGAAAGGAAACAACAGTCAGGAGAGTTCTAACCTGAAAGACTTTTTGGTCAAATTTGTCTTAAAACTTGACTCTAGCCATGCAGATACCCCTCCTCCTGCTCCTACTTCAAAACCTTCAGGAGATTCTGATGGTGTAAATTAAATCCACTCTCCTTAGCCTGTCATTTAAGGCCCATCACAGACTGGCTCCAATCTTCCTAGCCAGATTTGTTTCCTACTATCTCCCTTCAAGTTCCCTGAAATCAAGTTAAGGTAGATGGTCCAAGATCTGCCCTGAATATGCCCAGTACTCTGCAAATCTAACACACACACACACACACACACACACACACACACACACACACACACACAACACCTCTTCACCTCTTTGTTTTTGCTGCTCTCTGCCTGGATATCCTCCCTTTAAAGTGGCCTTTTCAAAATGGCACACATCCTTCAAGGTTGGTACGTATCTAATATTGCCTTCTATAAATGAGTACTCCTTCCTCTCAGTTTCAGTTACTAAATAAATTTTATTTTTGTTTTTATTCTCTTTTACATAACTTACTCAATCTTCCTGATTTTGCAGCTGTGTGTCCTCCTTTGTGCTGCCAGCACTTTGTTCATTATTCTGCTATAGAAAGCATCGTGGCTTGTTAAACTTGGTTGTTGTTGGGTTTCTCCTCTGATCTTCCCTTTTCCACCTCCCCAAACTAGATTTTGAACTCCTTGTGATACCTCTATCACACCCACCCCCTTACCTTACTTATAGCTGGCACTCATTAAATTTTTGTTGGCTTGCTTTAAATTGAAATGGTCTTAAACCGCAGCATGAGCCACTGAAGAACTTTGTGACAAAGAGAGAAAGGTCAGGGGCTTCTTCCCTGGAAATTTCCCAGTGGAGAAAAGTTTCTACCTGGGGAAGAAACACTCAGGATGCAGAGAGATGAAAAAAATGACTCCTAACAGACCTGGTCATCTCAAGAAGCCTGTAATTCAACCCATGTAGTCAGCGAGGAATATCCCATTTTCAAAGTTCCCTGGGGAAGCATGCCTCTAGTCCCTAGAGCTCTAGGGAAGCCTCTCTCTCACTCAGTCAAGCAGGGTAGGGAGGAATCACTTTTCATGATCTTAGGTTCTCCTGTCCATTTATCCCTCAGAGAAGTGTGCCTGTGTCCCTTTTTCTGTCCCTTTCCCTTACCCTCACCCCCACCCCAACATTCCAGCCTAGGGCAGGGGAAGGCCAGTGGATACAAAGCCCTCTGTGTATGAGGTGGTATGTGCCCCCCCAGCACCCCTCCACCCAGAGGACACAATGCCCCTTCTGCTCCCTGCAATCTGCTCCCCTCCCTGCCACCTCTCAATTGCACATGCCAGGCTGCAATTGGTTACCGGCTCAGAACAGCCCCCTCCTGCTGGGGCCCTGGGGGATTTTAAGCAGGTTCCAGGAGCCCCCGCTCAGTTCCTTGTCCCCCACTCTCCTAACCCCGCAGATGCTCCGGGCCCAAGCCCCTGCCCCAGCTATGGCTCCTGGGGCTCCCTCGTCCAGCCCCAGCCCTATCCTGGCTGTGCTGCTCTTCTCCTCTTTGGGTAAGTGGAGCTACCCTAATCTGGGAGCCCTGGGACTCAGGTTGTCTCTTAGCAACCTTCCCACTTCAAGGTCCTTATCCAATTTTGCCTTTGCTGCATGCCCTCTCCCTCCTCACTACAATCAAAGAAAGAGCCAGCAGAGCAAGCAGGGGATATTATATTCAGACAGAGAAAACAGTATAGTTTGGAGGGAAGCAGTAAAGGTATACTGTGAAGGGAGAGTTTCCCTGAGGTGGGTGTGTCTAGACCCAAGTTGGAAACCAATAACATGTCCACAGAGCCATGCTGAGAGCCTGGTAGTAAACAGGGTTAGAGCATGGAAGGACAAAGACCAGACACCTGGGTCCTGGTTCCCATTCATCCCCTAGCATTGAAGGAGGTTCCTAACCTTAGTTTCCCTATAAAATAAAAGGCAGGGAATGTAATCTAAGAGAGGGAACCTAAGGCTTCTAGTCCCAAGTCTTCAGATCCTATGTCTCTCAAGGCCCCCGGTTTCTCTCTGTGGCTCCATTGACTATTATGTGGGTGCACGGAGAAGAAGGGAGATTCTATGAGCTTCTAGGAGCTTGCCTTTTTAAGCTGTCTTCTTTCATAAATTGACCAGCCTCTTCCTTGTCCCCTGGCAGATGTTGAGTGAGCAAGAAAAGGTCAAAGCAGGGTTATTTGGATGGATCCTTCCCTTCTCTGAACTGCCCTGAAGCCTAGCACACTGGGTGAGCAGTAGGCAAGCTGGGAGGACAGGGGAGGGGGCTGGTTAGACTACCCAAGGTTCTTTGCTGTCAGCTCCTTGAGTCCGAAATCTGGAACCCAGATTCTCCTAGGCTGTATTAGACTAACCTGAGGCATTGGTTAAGTATAGGAAGTTGGAGAAGAAGGAAGTTGGACAACATTCGAAAATGGTAAGGATAGAAGTGAGGGAAATAGAGGGAATCTCAGAAAACAATAGGGGGAGAGTGCTGTCCTGGCACCTGTCCCACTTGTAGAACCATTGAGCAGAACTGAGAAGGGCAGTGGTTCATATCATGACAGGAGGAATAGAAGTTAGACATAATGAATAAGTTCCCTTTGTACACGTGGGATTCCCAGGAAGCTCTAAGTCTGAGATCCCAGGGGGTGAGTGAGTGATGTTACACACGAGGTGGGAGATTCAGGACCATGAGTGGAGGTGACATGAGCCCCCAACACTAGGCAGACAATGGGGCTCTATTTGACTGGTTGCCTCTTTCACCTTCTGTAGAACAAAAGGGGCTACAGTCACCCCCACTGAGGGGCCAGCCCACAGACATAATCTCCCCGGAATGGCCTTCCTTGTGTGGGTGGGTCTCGGGAGTGGCACTAGGCCAGAATGGCCCAGAAGAGCGTGAGAAGGGTAGAACCACAGAGCACTCACAGGCAGAGTCATCTAGAGCTCTGGGCCTGGGGCGTTCTCTGTACCACAACTTCCCTGAGCAGTGGGTGTGGGGCTTCCCTCTCTGAGAATTCAACAGTGAAGGAGAGTTGGATCAGAGAAGAAGATATTCTTCAGCTATTCTATTATTTTTCTGCATGAAATTTGAGTTTGCCATGTGAAATACTAGGTCATTGTCAAAAATAAGATTAATCTATATGCATCAATGTGGAAAGCTCCTCCAGATGCATAGGGAGAAAAAAAAGAGTATAATGTAACATTGGGAAAAAGAAGGAAAAAGCTCCACAGAAAAAAACTATTTCTTATAGGTACTTGTATATCTTGAGATGTTGAATTTAATGTAGAAGAAAAAGACACACACACCAAACTGTTAACAGTGGTTTTATCTGAGAGGAGACTAAAAGAAAGGTTTGGGGTGTCAAGGGGGACTTTAGTTTTATCTCTACCTAGATTGAATCAAAAGAAAAATGCAATATGTACTACCTGAACAATTTATAATGAATTAATATTTAAAAATTTAAAGCCTAGGGCACTGCAATGGTGGCACAGTGGCAGAATTCTCACTTGCCTTGCCAGAAACCTGGGTTTGATTCCCAGAGCCTGTCCATGTCAAAAAAAAAAAAAAAACAGAATTTAAAGACTTTATCTAAGGGAAATTGAGACTCAGGACAGACTCCAACCTCTGGAAGTCTACAGGAAAATTCTGTTACTGCTGATTTCATTTCCTTTACAGAACATGCTGGAGACCTTGAACTGCTATAGGATTTATGCTCTTCTATTTAGTTAGTCCAGGAATTTGGGCCTCAGAACTGGTCACATCTGTCGCAATCTTTGCAGTTGCCTCTGTCCTGTGATTCAGCCCGTGACTCCCTGTTGAGCTCTCTTCCTCTGCACCCCTCGTTGGGTCCGCCGTGTATCTGATCCCACTCTGTGCTTGCAGTGCTGTCTCCTGCCCAGGCCATTGTGGTTTACACGGACAGGGAGGTCCACGGTGCGGTGGGCTCCCAGGTGACCCTACACTGCTCCTTCTGGTCCAGCGAGTGGGTCTCAGATGACATCTCCTTCACCTGGCGCTACCAACCAGAAGGGGGCCGCGATGCCATCTCGGTGAGAACCTGGGGGAGTCCTGGGCTGGGTAACTGGAAGGGAGGCAGAAAGGGGTGCTTCAAAGGACAGCTAAAAAGAGAACCTGGGCTAAGAAATCCTTTATGAGTCACAACCTCATAACTGTGGCGAGGTAAGTGGCCACCTCTGTCATCCTGGCCAGGGCCTGTCTACACTGTCTCCCCTCCCCCAGCACCACCCTCTCGGGCCCAGGGTCTCACTCCTTGAGGCTGGAGCTAAGCTTTGACAGCCCAGTTCTCACTAGGATTCATACTTCTCATTCTCCATAGATCTTCCACTTTGCCAAGGGGCAACCCTACATCGACGAGGTCGGGACCTTCAAAGAGCGCATCCAGTGGGTAGGGGACCCTCACTGGAAGGATGGCTCCATTGTCATACACAACCTGGACTATAGTGACAATGGCACTTTCACCTGTGATGTCAAAAACCCACCAGACATAGTGGGCAAGACCTCTCAGGTCACGCTCTACGTCTTTGAAAAAGGTGTGAGAGGGACAGGGGATGGGGAGGCAGTACAAGGTCACCCAAGGCTTTGAAAGGTCAGAGCTGAGAGGCTGAGGGAAAAATTAAAAAAAAAAAAAAAAAGCCTAGTCTAGAGACCTTCAAGCTCTGGGAGGGCGGGCGGAAGGCTTGGCTCTGAGTCCTATGTCTTCAACCGCAGGGAATAGGCGTGGGGCTTGGCAAAGAACTCATGCCCTCATTTCTTTTCTCTTCTCCTCCCAGTGCCAACTAGATATGGAGTGGTGCTGGGAGCCGTGATTGGAGGTGTCCTGGGGTTGGTACTGCTGCTGCTGCTGCTTTTCTACCTGATACGGTACTGCTGGTTGCGTAGGCAGGCGGCCCTACAAAGAAGGCTCAGGTAAGGGGCGGAGCCTGGGTCCCCCCCTCCCGCAACCCCACCCTCCCCAAGCTGGGCGGAGACTATTCTGGAGGCGGGGCCAAAGCAAACAGGAAGCCGTGTCGCCTCGGCAAGGGGTCGTGGCTGGGCCAAATGCACAGCCCCCTTTTATTCCTGCAGTGCCATGGAGAAGGGGAAATTGCACAAGCCTGGAAAGGACTCAGCTAAGCGTGGCCGGCAGGTTAGCGCAATTTGGTGCCTGGATAAACTTGGGGAGGAGAAGCCAGGCAGCAGTCGGGCCTCAGCGAGGGGTGGAATGGGGAAGGGCAAACCCACCGGACCGGTGACTGATGTGTGCATGTCCTCTCCCTGCCTCCCCCTTCTCCCCCCGTCCCCCAACAGACGCCAGTCCTGTATGCCATGCTGGATCACACCAGAAGCACCAAAGCGGCCAGTGAGAAGAAGGCCAAAGGGCTGGGGGAGTCTCGCAAGGATAAGAAATAGCGGTTAGCGGGCCGGGCGGGGGATCGGGGGACAGGGGCGGAGCCGTCCAAAGGCGCTCGGGTGGTGGTCATCGAGATGGAGCTACGAAAGGATGAGCAGAGCTCGGAGCTCCGGCCCGCTGTCAAGTCCCCAAGCAGAACCAGCCTCAAGAACACCCTCAAGAACATGATGGGCCTGGACTCGAACAAGTGATCGCCCCCACAGGCCCTGCCTGAGCACGGAGACCTAGGCGCTTCTTATCCCCAGTCTAGGTGCTTTCCTCCCCTGCCCCTCAGCCCTGCCCTCTCCGCACATCCCTTTGAGATGTAAGTTTCATTCCAAAATACATTCCCCACGCACT
>PVIY010006523.1:0-87123 GCA_004026745.1 Myrmecophaga tridactyla | reverse complement strand
ATACACTTGGACAGAATAATACTACATAATTAAATTAAATTAATGAGCTAAGAATATGGAAGGAATGTCCCAATTAAGTTTCTAAAATTCATGAAATATTCACACTATATGTATTGACCTAAAGTTAAGAGGTGTCTAAAAGTGCTCTGAAAATTGGATAGGGTCAGGTTCATATATTTCTCCACAAGTTCTAAACCAGGTAAAAACAAATTTTGTCATTATGGGAAGGAAAATAATGTTACAGGAGGAAAAAATCAGGGAGAGAGTGTGTGCTGGTTTGAAAGGATGCATGTCCCCTAGAAAAGCCATGTTTTAATACTAATTCCATTTTGTAAAGACAGCTATTTCTTCTAATCCTTATTCAGTATTGTAAATTTGGAACTGTAATTAGATCTCCCTGGAGATGTGATTTAATCAAGAGTGGCTGTTAAATTGGATTAGGTGGTGACATGTCTCTACCCATTTGGATGGGTCTGGAGTCCTATAAAAGAGTAAACATTTTGGAGAATGGAGATTTGGAGAAAGCAGAGAATGCTGTAGCACCATGAAACAGCAAGTCCATGAGCCAGTGACCTTTAGAGATGAAGTAGGAAAATACCTCCCAGGGAGCTCCATGAAACAAGAAACCAGGAGAGAAAGCTAGCAGATGAAGACATGATCACCATGTGCCCTCTCACTTGAGAGAGAGACCCTGAACTTCATCAGCCTTCTTGAATCAAGGTGTCTTTCCCTGGATGCCTGTGATTGGACATTTCTATACACTTGCTTAATTGGGGCATTTTCTCAGACTTAGAACTGTAAACTAGCAACTTATTAAATTCCTTTTTTTAGAAGCTGTTCTGTTTCTGATATATTGCATTCTGGAAGTTAGCAAACTAGAACATATTTTGGTACCAGGAGTGGGGTGCTGCTGTGGTTTTCAAATACCAGACATGTTGGAATGACTTTTTAAATGGATAAGGGGAAGATTCTGGAGGAGTTGTGAGAAGCTTGATAGAGAAGGCTTAGAATGCTTTGAAGAGACTGTTGATAGAAATGTGGACTCTAAAGATACTTCTGATAAAGCCTTAGACAGAAATGAGGCATGTGCTATTACAGACTGAAAGGAAGACAAGCCTTGTTTTAAAATGGCAATTAATCTGGCAAAGTTGACTAGTGAGTTTGGCTGGAAGACAGATTTTAAAAGCCATGAACTTGGATTTTAGCAGAAGAGATCTCCAAATTAAATTTCAAAAGTGCAGCCTGGTTTTTCCTCACAGCTTATAGTGAAATGCAACAGGAGAGAGTTAAGCTGAAAACTGAACTCTTGAGTACAAAGAAACCAGAAATTGAGGCCCTGGAAAATTCTGGGCCTCCAGAAAGGAAGACCACAGAGAATAGTTCCCTGTGTGAGGATTTAACCAAATATGGAACAAATCAGCCATTTCAGAGAAAGCCAAGATTGGACATGGAGTTATCCAGGAAGAATTTTTGGAATCCCCTTATGTCTGATGGGCATGATCCAATGCTACCACATAGAAAGCCAATGAGAGTGCTGTGGGATCTGTATAAACACAGCGACTGCCAGTCTGGACTGGGGGAGTTAGAGAAGGGACACACTGGAGGAAAAATAACTTCAGAGGCAAAACCATGGAGGCTGAGTTTTGAAATCAAGAAGCCTCAGGCCAGGTGAGTTGGCCCTGAACGGGGTGAGTTTTCCTCAAAGGCAGAGGATGGGCCTTCCACCTCATTGCAGTGGAAGAGTTATACCACCTCAGGCCTTGGAGAGGGTGAAGCATATTTCTTGGGGTTTGGGGAGAGCCTGGCTGCCACCACATGGTGTGGTTGAGCATGTACCCCAGAGATGGCAGAGAGTCCAGGTGCAGCCGCAATGCTTGGAGAGGGTGGAGCTGAGGAAAACGTGGTCTCCCCAATGTCCCCCAAGGTTGTGTTCTGAAAGAGGCAAGCCTCTGCATAGGCCTTTGGAAATGGTGGGACTGCCACTTTCTAAAGCCCTGAAGAGAAATGATTCTCAGACTTTGAAATCTAATGGACTTTGCCCTGTGGGTTTTTGAAACTGTATGGGTCTGGTGACCCCTGTGTTCCTTATTCCCAATGGAAATGGGTATATGTATCCTATGAAAATTCCTCCTTTGTATGCTGGCAGCAAATCACTTGTCTTGGGTTTTTACAGGTCGAAAGACAGAGGATAACTTTGCCTTAGAATAGACCATGCTTGTAACTAACTTTGAGATTTTGTACTGGTTTTAAACTTGTATTGTATTTGTAATGTTATTGAAATGGCTTAAGGTTTTCTGATATTGTGAAGGAATGAATGCACTTTGTATATGGGGAAAGCGTGTCTTTTTTAGGTCCAGAGGTTGGAATGGTTTGAAAGGATGTATGTCCCATAGAAAAGCCATGTTTTAATCCTAATCCCATTTTGTAAAGACAGTCATTTCTTCTAACCCCTATTCAGTATTGTAAGCTTGGAACTGTAATTAGATCTCCCTGGAGATGTGATTTAATCAAGAGTGGCTGTTAAACTGGATTAGGTGATAACATGTCTCTACCCATTTGGATGGGTCTGGAGTCCTATAAAAGAGAAAACATTTTGGAGAGTGAAGGAGATTTGGAGAGAGCAGAGAATCCTGCAGCACCATGAAGCAGCAAGTCCACAAGCCAGTGATCTTTAGAGATGAAGTAGGAAAATGCTTCCCAGGGAGTTCCATGAAACAAGAAACCAGGAGAGAATGCCAACAGATGATGCCATGTTCACCATGTGCCTTCTCACTTAGGAGAGAGATCCTGAACTTCATCGACCTTCTTGAATCAATGTGTCTTTCCCTGGATGCCTGTGATTGAACATTTCTATAGACTTGTTTAATTGAGACATTTTCTTGGCCTTAGAACTGTAAACTAGCAACTTATTAAATGCCCCTTTTTAAAAGCCATTCCATTTCTATTATATTTCATTCCAGCTGCTAGCAAACTAGAACAGAGAGAGAGCGAGTGGAAGGGGGGTTGGAGAGATTGGGGGAAATAGGATAAGAAAGAAATAATAAAAACAGATCATAAAAGACCTGTAGAACACATCAAATGAACCCATGTACACATTATGGAGATCCCAGAAAGAGAAAAAAGAGATAAAAGGGTAGAAGGAATGTACAAAGACATAATGGTAGAAAACTTTCCTAATTTAATCTGAGATATGAACATGTACATTCAAGATGCTCAAAGAATCACAAATAGGGTAAACTTAAAGAGATCTTCACCCAGATACATAAGAAACAAATCATCTAATGCTGTGGAAAAGGAGATAACTCTGAAAGCAGTAAGAGAAAAGCAATGAGTTATGAACAAGGGAATAAGATTAGGTGGCGCCAATTTCTTAACAGAAATAATGTAAGCAAGTAGGCATAGCACAAAATATTTAAAGTGCTGAAAGCAAATAATTGTCCACAAAAAGTTTTAAATACTCAAGAATTTCTTTCAGAAAAGAGAGAGAGAGATCAGGACATTCTGAAATAAACAAAAGTTGAGAGAGTTCATAACCAATAGATGACTCCTACAAACATTAACACTAGAACTTACCTTCAGTTAAACTGAAAGGAAAAGACACTAGACTGTGATATAAATAGCATAAAAAAATTAACACTTCTGGTAAAGTAAGCCATGCGGTTATAAATGCATGTATTATTGTATTGTATGGTGGATCATGTAATTATATTTCTTACTGCTTAAAGGTGTTAAAGCATAAATTCACAAAAGGTAATGATAAATCTGTGCTTGTGGATATACAATCAATAGAAATACAACTTGTAAAACATACAAAAATGGTGGGAGGATGGAGTAGTATTGGAAGAGTGCATGCGTATGCCTATAAACACAAGTTGGTATCAAATTAAACCTTATGTTTATAGATTTAGGATGTTAAATTTTAATCCCACAGCAACCACAAAAATTACATGAAATATTTTCATAAAGAAATGAGAAAGTCCTCAAAATGATACAATCAAAAAGATAAATATCAAAGTAACAGTAAGCAGAATAATTAAGTATCAAAAAAGGCATGAGATTTGCAAAAACACATTAGAAAAATGGCAAAAAGAAATTTTGCATTATCAGTAAGTTCCTTTAAATATTAATAGATTATGCTCTCGATGCACTAGGCCAAGATTGGCAGAATGTATGAAAAAGCATGACCAATCTACAGGTTGTTTACATGGCATTCACTTTAATTTCAAAGACATAAATAGGTTGAAAGTGAAAAGATGGAAAATATATTATACAAGTACTAAGCAAAGAAAACTAGGGTAGCTATACTAAAAGAAAAAATACATTATAAATAAAAGAAATCATGTTTTGTAAGAAATGCAGTCATTATATGCTGATACAGGGGTCACTTTAGCTAGAAAATAAACCAATTATAAATATATGTGTACTTAGGAGTAGATCCCCAGAATATATGAAGCAAATACAGATTTAAGAGAGAAATAGATACTTATACTAATTATAAGTTATTTCAGTGCACCATTTTCAATAATGAGCCAAATATCTAGACAGAAGATCAATAAGGAAATAGAGGACTTGATCAATGCCTTCAAACAACTAGACCTAGGAAACATACATAAAATATTTTGCCAAAAAGCAGCAAAATGCATATCTTTCTCTAGAGTACATGGATCATTCTCCAGATAAGACAATACATTAGTTAACAAAACAAATCTTAAGAATTCAAAATTATTGAAAACATGCAATTAGATTTCCCAATCAAAATGGAATGAAGTTGAGAATCAATAATATAAATTAAAAATCAAGTATAGAAAATTCACAAATATTTGGAAAATAAACAATGTACTCTTTTTTTAATCCAAGCTTATACCAATGTCTGAGCCAAAACTTTAATTTGTAATTTTAGCATGTACCTCATGTAAGTTGGGGAACATCAAACTAAATCTACAATTGCCAGAAGCATTGTAACAGTTTAATGCACGTTAACTAAAATGTGTACATTTTTAGTGTTTATGGTAAATGCAGTTATGACCTTATTACACTTTTTGTATTCTTTAAGAAAGCACATTAAGTGGGAAGATGGTGAAATAGGAAAGTTCAAGTTCACCTCTGCAAAGAATAGCTAGAGAAGGGAAGGGAAGGTGACTGGGATGGCAATTCCAGGGTGTAAGTGAGGGACTTATACACCACATAGGGAAGACTCGGTTGTAAAAGCTGAAGAATTGAGTTACAGAGAACAACAGACCATCCAGCTAGTGCAAATGGCCTAATGTGCCCCTTTCAAAAAGGAAGCTTGGAACCCTCAGGAGAGCATGGACAGGGACATCAGGACTAGGAAGTAAGCCAAGCAGTGTTCATTGAATATACTACTCTCATGCACACCACCCCTTCCCTATGATGTATGATTTCCCCCACATCCCACAACACCTGAACTCCATCATCCACTCCCCTACCACATTCTAAGCACTCCCACCCCAAGCCTGCCACACTCCCCACCCCTCACCCTGACCCCATGTGTGCCCACACCTAGCCCAGCATACTCTCACTCCACGTCTCCCAGAAACTGCACACCTGTGCCCAGACCCTTATCCCCCACCTCCCCCTCCCTGTCCCCTGCATCTAGGCAGTGGGCATTAACCTTCATACCTGGGCCCATACCCACCCCCAGCCCATACATTCACACAGCCCCTACTACCCCACCCCCACTCCTGAGCTCTGTGCACATGTACATCAGTTTTAGACACACCAAGAAATGCACACTTGTGCACCCCCACCATGACCCATAGCTCTAGATAAGTGTTGCCCTGCACTTCTAGGCCACATCTGCTTCCAGCCCAAGCAGGCACATCCCTAGCCTGCTGCTCCTGAGCTCTATGCATATACACACTAGGGCTCTGCCTCCTAAACCTGTGCATACCAGGGCACTGCCTCACAGATGCATGAATGCTCATGCCCACCCAACATCACTCACACTTGACCCATGCCCACAACTTCTGTGACCTGTGCCCTACTCCTACACACTCATAATCAATGCCCTGGGCCCCCAGGCCCCTCTCCTTGCACAAGGACACACCAATGCCATGCCTTCTCTGGGTCCTGACCTCTGTGTCACCTACCCCACACACTGATACCTACAACTACCGCACTCCATGTACCCACCCACATACTGTCTGAGCAACAGTCCAGTGAATCTGCCCTTCTTCTTATCTGCCTCCTGCTGTGCCCTACCTATGCGTCCCCCACAGCAAACCCTGCTTCTGCACTGTAAAGCCTGCCTAAGCTGCACCCTGCTCTCACAGCACCAATACTCCACAGCCACAACCCCACATCCCACACCCCAGGATCACAGATGCCAGAATATTGTCCCTGATATGTGCCTATACCAGTGCTGTATCCCATCAGTGCACTGTTGTGTCCCACATCCTGTTCCACATCCATCTTGCAAATACAAAACTTTAGACTACCAAAGGAAATCAACTTCCAAAGTAACCCTATCAAGATATTTACATAATTCCAAGGCAACAGAAGATCACTAAGCATATCATGATGCAGACAGGTATAGCCCAGCCTAATGACCAAAATAAGACAACAAGGAGACACAGACTTTGGAAAAATTTACCTAAGATGTTCATATAATTATATTAAATAAAATCAATGTTATGGCAAATGACATAAAGGAGATTAAAAAAGACACAAAAAGAACATAAAGATGAATTTGAAAGAATAAATAGAAAAATAGCAGATATCTCAGAGACTAAAGGTGCAGAAGATCAAATAAAAATATATTACAGAAACACAACAGCAGATTTGAAGAGGCAGGTGAAAGGATAAGTAAACTAGAGGACAGAGCACTGATTTCAAACACATAAAACAGCAAATGGCAAAACATGGAAAATTTGAATTGCATCTTAGGGAAATGATGGACAAAACAAAGCACTGAAATCTAAGAATCATCGGCGTCCCAAAAGAAGAGAAGAGTAAGGGACGAGGAATATCAGTTGAAGATATAATGGGGGAAAACACCCCAACCATTATAAAGGACATAAATAAGCAAATCAAAGAAGCCCAATGAACTCCAAATAGGTCTTCCACAAGATACATGCTAGTAAATCTGTCAAATGTTGAAGAGAAGCAGAAAATCTTAAAAGAGGCAAGAGGAAAAAAAAAGTACTACATCCAAGGGAAACCATGTAAGACTGAGTTTGGACTACTCAACTGGCACTATGGAGGCGAGAAGGCAGTGGTATGATATATTTAATATCCTGAAAGAGGAAGACTTCCAGCCAAGAATTCTGTATGCAGCCAAATTGCCTTTCAAAACTTGGGACTGATTTCAATTTTCACAGACAAATGCTGAAAGAAGTTTTCAACAAGAGACTGGCCCTACAAAAAATATTAAAGGGAGTTCTCCTGGCTGGTATAAAAAGACAAGAGAGCAATGTCTGGAGAAGGAAATAGAATTTAAGAGCACCAGTAAGCATAATATAAAGGATAAAAAGAGAAAAAGGGAAAAGAATATAGAGATCTGACAAATAAAGTCCAAAGGATAAAATGGTGGCTTTCAGAAATGCCTTTACAGTAATAACTTTGACTGTTAATGGACTAAATTTACCAATTGAAAGATACAGATTGGCAGAATGGATTAAGAAATATAATCCAGCTCTATGCTGTTTACAAGAGACTCATCCTATACCAAGGGTACAAATAGATGGAAAGTGAAAAATGTAAAAAGCTGTTCAATGCATGCTGTCACCAAAAGAAAGCAGGAATAACTATTCTAATGTTGGACAAAATAGACCTTAAATGTAAAGACATCATAAGCAACAAAGAATCACTGTATATATATTAATGAAAGGGACAATTCACCAAGAAGAAATAACAATCATAAATGTTTAAGCACCCAATCAAGGAACTCCGAAGTACATGAAACAAACATTGGCACAAATGAAGGGAATGATAGGCATTTCAACAATAATAGTAGGAGACTTCAATACACCACACTTCTCTATAGATAGAACAACCAGATAAAGGGTCAGCAAGGAAATAGAAAACATAATTTGCAAAATTAACTAGACCCAATAGGCCATTACACCCAAAACACCAAGATATATATTCTTCTTTAATGTCCATGGAACATTCTCCAGGATAGATTATGTGCTGGGACATAAAACAGGTCTTTATAAATTTAAAGACATCAAAATTATTCAAAACACTTTCTCTCATCACAATAGAATGAAGCTGGAAAATGAGAACTTTCTCAAATATATGGAGATTAAATGACACACCCTTAAACAACCAGTGAGTTGAAACAGAAATTGTTAGAGTAATTGGTAGTTATATGGAAATGAATAAAAATGAGGAATCAGCATATCATAACTTATGGGATGCAGCAAAACCTCTTCTGAGAGGTAAAAATTGCCCTAAAGGCCTATATTATAAAAGAAGAGAACAAAAATCAAGGATATACCTGTTCACCTGGAGGAAGTTGAGAAAGAACAGCAAAGTAACTCCAAAGCAAATAGAATAAGACAAATAACAAAGATTAAAACAGAGTTAAATGAACGGGAGGGAAAAGAACAATAGAAAGAATCAATAAAACCAAAACTTGGTTCTTTGAGAAAATCAATCAAATTGATGGATGACTAGCAAGGCTAACAAAGATAAAAAGAGAGAGGATGCAAATAAACAAAATCAGAAATGAGAGGAATGAGAGGGGGATAATAACCATAGACCCTGAAGAAATGAAATAACCTTAAGAGGATACTATAGACAACTACACACCAACAAACTAGACAATTTAGATGAAATGGATAAATTCCTAGAAACACATGAACAAGCTATGCTGACTCAAGAAGAAATAGAAGATCTCAACAAACCAATCACAAGGAAAGAGATTCAATCAGTCATCTACAACCTTCCTACAAAGAAAAGCCCAGGGACAGATGGTTTCTCAGGGGAATTTTATCAAACATTCCATAAAGAACTAACATGAATTCTGCTCAAACTTTTCTAAGAAATTGAAGAAAAAGAAACACTATCTATCAAAAAACACATTTTATGAAATTAACATAATACCAAAACCAGGTAAAGATATTATAAGAAAGGAAAGCTACAGGCCAATCTCCCTAATGAATATATGCTGAGTCCAGCTCAAGCTACTGTCCAAACAGGTCAGATGGGGCAGTGGGAGATTTATGAAAAAAACACAACACATAGTTTAAGAGACCTAGTAGGGTTTAGGTGGTACATTGCCTGACTGATAGCAACCAATCCTGAGAAGCCAGCGCAAGTTTATTTTATACTGTTCAACAATAGAATATCAGATAAGGCAGTGCAGTACATGAGAATGTATTTGGTGTAATGAATAGGGATACAGAATTTTCTTGAGAACAGAGTGAACATTAATTAGACTGCTTGAAACTGCAAAGGCAGATCTTTCCCACAGTAAGGCTGGATTAGATATGGTGCAGCCCAGGCTGGACCTCATTCCACAGGGGGACAAGGGGCTGTGCCTCCAATGTTATTCTGATGTGGATTTGCCAGCAGTCAGAAGCTTGCTTTATGAAAAACCTGAACTGGGCCCCAACATCTCCCCCTTTTTTGTTCTTCAAGAAGAGTACCAAATTTTCTCTTAATGGCTCCTTTGCAACTGTTTCTGCTTAGGTTGTTTCTCCCCTGAGGAATTGTACCCATCTTTGGCTAACCGACCATTTTCCATGGCTTTCCCAAATTTTCTCCTTATGGCCCCTTTGCAACTGTGCCTGTCTCAGGTTGTTTCTCCTCTGAGGAATCTTACCCATCTTTGGCTAACCAGTCATCTTCTGAGCCAAGCAGGGTGCTATAAGGTGTGCAAATGTGGAAGGGGCAATGTGCCCTGAGAGGGCCTGATCATGCCCTCTTTATATTTGTAGCACTAGCATGACAGAGGTCAAGGCAGCAATCCTAAATTTAGATTCATGTTGCTTTCTTTGGAAACATTTCCAGATTATGCTAAAAGACAAAAGGGAAGAATTAACATTACTATTAAGCTAATAGCAAATCTCCTTAATGTTTTCAGCTATGTTGGTAAGGAATCCCATTCATAACATCAGTGCCTTCTTATAATTTTATAAGTTAAGTGTTGCTGATGAATCATTGTTCCATTTCAGGGGAGTTGGAGGTACCCACACTGGAGGACTGAAGAGAAGAGAATAAAATCAAGAATAATTAAGCACAATAAAATAATTATTATATATATATAGCAGAGTGCTTTAGCATGTTGAATGGATTAAAGCCTCACAAATCATCTAATAATCCTTTGGCAAATTCTTTAGGATCAATTGCATCAGCATGTATTTTTATGTATATCTAGAATAGAAGAATGTAATTGTTGAAGATTGAGGCTCACATTGTTGTTGAACCACATGCCAGCCAGATGATTTTGAACTTGTGACCAATTCCACTTGGATTCATCATAGGGTAAAGCAGTTAAAGATATGTTGCAATATTCTGGATGATATAAGAGCTCCTCTTTAAATTTAAGATCTTGGAGTTGATTCCAATGCATTTACTTTAGCATCAAATTTAATATCTAAATCCAGTTGAGGTTGAAAGGCTACAGAAGTATTGTGAACCAAATCATTAATAGTATTAGCATTTTGAATACTTTGACTTAAGACCAAGGTACATACAGTAGCAGTGGTTATTAAAGCTACTAGAGATACTATACCAGCTATAAATAAACTTACTACTTTTTTTGAATGAGTAAGTCCAGAATGTAGTTCTTTTAATACTTGTAGTCACAGATTATAATACCAGGGACACTGAAATTAACTGGCAGCATGACAATAGCAGGCTGACAAAGTATAAGAATGTCTTGGCCAGCATTATGTATAGATAGGCAATTTGTTAAATTGCAATTAAAGAAAGTAATAGTAAACATGTCATTTTTTCATGTTGCAATTAAATTTCCAGCAAGGACTACATAAGGAGGGTTAATACATGCAGTTACATTAAATAAATTCCAGCAATAATTCCCTCTTTTAGCATAATAATTATCTTTTTTACATAATGCATTATTGCCATGCTAAGACAGTTGAATAGACTGAGATGCTGCAACTAATCTCCAAAGATCCTTTCCAAAATGTCTATCTTTAGTTGTAAGTATATTAGCAACAAAACTTCCTGGTTACTGAAGGTTGGAATGGGAAAATAAATTATTTAAATTGTGTGCCCAATCTAATGCTGTGAAGGTGTCACCACTTGAACTGGTATTATGTTCTGAGGCAAAGGTTGCACATACTCAACCCATGGAGATGCTGATTAAGACCAGTATGTGCACTATTGCCACAATAAGGAAAAGGGGGGTATTGGGAAGGAATCTGAGTGGTGTCATTCATAAATCCCCTCTTTCTAACTACTCAAAGAATTTTATCATAATCACCAGAATTAGCAAAATTAAAAAGTTGAGCTCCCCCAACTGACATCTGGTATTCTTGACCAACTAAAAGACATCCATTAATATTTCTACAAGAAAAACATAAAGGCCAAAATACTAAACTTCCTGTATATTTGATTATTACATGTTCATATTTAATGGAGCACGATGAATGACCTCCCAAAAGCTGGATGTTATTTAGAAAAACAGGTATAGATGGTTCATTCCAAGAAGCAGGAGACACTATGGGAGGAAAGGGAACATAAGCCCAATGGCATGCTCCTTAAACTAAGCCCACCTGAAGAGTTAACAAAGAACAGCAAGCTATAAAAAAACAATTTTTGAGTAGAAGATTGACTAGTTGATAGTAAAATTACAGCAGCATCTCAGGTAAGTTTTTTTTTTATTTGTCCTCATGTCATAGCAGGTGCAGAAGAGGTATTAGTTGTCAGCTGTTGGCAGTGCTTCTGCTGGTTCTGGGTGGTCATCATCAACTCCTTCATCCATGTTATCAATGGCTGAGTCTGCTGCTCAGGATTCCTGTCTCACACAGCATTCTGGGACCCAAAATGGTCACTCTGCACCTTCTGGAAAAACACAAACATAACCTCTTCCCCACATTAAAGCAGGATCAGGTCCCTTCTATTGGCCTGTCTATAAGTCTTTCCACCATACTAAAGCTGTGGAGCATGTGAGTGCTTTCTGGGGAAGAGATTCAGCTGATATGAATGAGTTTTTAAGATTTAAAAAGTATAAAGTGCTAAAGTCAATCTTGGTGAGGGGAGGTGTTCTAGTTTGCTAGTTGCTGGGATGCAATATACCAGAAACAGAATGACTTTTATTAAGGGGGAATTTAAAAAATTGCTAGTTTACAGTTCTAAGGCTGAGAAAATGTCCCAATTAAAACAAGTCTATAGAAATGTCCAACTTAAGGCATCTGAGGAAAGATACCTTGGTTCAAGAAGGCTGATGATGTTCAATGTTTCTCTCTCAGCTGGAAGGGCACATGACAAACATGGTGGCATCTGCTAGCTTTCATGGGGTTCTACCAAAAAGGGACTCTCTCCAAAATGTTTCCTTTTTTAAAGGATTCCAGCAAGCAACTCCATCTTCAGTGGGTGGAGATACACCTTCATGGAAATCATCTAATCAAAAGTTACCACCCACAATTGGGGGGGTCACATCATGGAAACAATCAAAATGCCCCCACCCAGCAATATTGAATGGGGATCAAAGGGTATGGCTTTTCTGGGGTTCACCACAGATTCAGACAGGCACAGGAGGTAAAGTATCTCCCCCTTTTTGTTTTTTAAGCATTGATTTATGAGCTCTATTTTAAATATTTTGCATGTAGTTTTCATGATATTTTTACAGAATAGTGACCAAATTCTAATTAGCTTACATGACTGCACCCACTTTGGTCCCTGGGAACTGGCTTGGGACCAAGAGGAACTTCCTGAGACCTAGATATCTTTATCAAATTACACCTCCTTCCAGGAGGATAGCCAGTCCTCCCAGCTAGACTGCACATTTTAACTATTTCTTACCAAGGTCATGCAATAGCAACATCAGTTGCATGCAATGGCAATATCAGGTGAACAGAACAGACTCCACAAATGTATCTTTCCCTTGCACTTGGCCCTTAGAATCTGATTTGCTCATGATGCAATCCATGGTTATTTTGGGGTAAAAGTAGTTTATATATATATTTTATATAAATACAAAACAGAGTATTAAAATATTTGGCTAAAACAAGTTTAGGTATTTACATGATTTGAATATCATTTAGCCAGTAACAGATTCACTTACAGCAATATTATTTTAGAGTAACAGATTAAGTTACCTGGTTTGGGGCAAGAAAAGAAACATTTTTCAGCCAGCATAACAATATCTAAGAGAAAATTAGTAAATCTTTTTCAAAAAGTGTGATGATTTATTTTTCTTACAGAACTAAGGACATGATAAAAGTTAACATAAGTTATTTTGATAAAACACATACTCTCTGCTTTTTACACTGATTATTTAGAAAAGACTTTAATAAATTTTCATTAGAACAGGCTAAGAGTCCAGAAAACTTTATCATTTTAACAGAGAGAAAATTAAACTTTAGTTTTACATTACCATATTATTTGATATTAAAGATGTTTTATAGATAGACCTATTAAATCTTTCTTGACTTTTACTATAATTTCCTTCTGCAACTTACTTTATCAGTTCAGGCTTTGTCTTACATTTTCCTCATTCTATAACAGTTATTCATTTTATCTTAGGACAAAGCTACTGTCTTTTTCCTATTAATAAAAACACATCCTTTATATCCTTCATACTTAAGTCATTTCTTCAAGAAAACATTTCACCACATACAATTACCATCAAAATTAAACTGTCAGAATAATATAAAATACTCAAAATGCTTTAGTTAATGCATATTTGAAACATCAATATATAATTTTTAACAAGAATTTTCACTTTTTAAAAGTTTTTAAAATATATCTCTGTGCTGGTTTGAAAGGATGTATGTCCCCTAGAAAAGCCAGGTTTTAATCTAAATCTCATTTCATAAAGGCAGAATAATTCTTATTCAATACTGTATCTTTGAAACTGTAATCAGATCATCTCCCTGGAGATGTGATTTAATCAAGAGTGGTTGTGAAACTGGATTAAGTGATGACATGTCTCCACCCATTTGGGTGAGTCTTGATTAGTTTCTCAAAGTCCTATAAAAGAGGAAACATTTTGGAGAAAATGTGATTCAGAGAGAGCTAGAGAAGCATGACATAGCCACAATAGCCCACAAGCCAGCAACCTTTGGAGTTGAAGAAAGGAAATGCCTCCTGGGGAGTGTCATGAAACAGGAAGCCAGGAGAGAAAGCTAGCAGATGATGCCATGCTCATCATGTGCCCTTCCAGCCAAGAGAGAAACCATGACTGCATTCACCATATGCTTTCTCAGATGAGAGAGAAACCCTGAACTTCATCAGCCTTCTTGAACCACGGTATCTGTCCCTGGATACCTTTGACTGGACATTTCTATAAACTTGCTTTAATTGGGACATTTTCTCAGTCTTAGAACTGTAAACTACCAACTTATTAAATTCCCCTTTTTAAAAGCCATCCATTTCTGGTATAGTGCATTCCAGCAGCTAGCAAGCTAGAACGATTTTTTTTTCAAATATGAATAGGAGCTGAACTCATGGCAAGTTTCCAAGTTGCTATTTGTTGAGGACCTGAGTTAACAAAAGGGGATAGGGCTACCATTCATACCCCATGCCACAAGATTCTATTTGTAGCATTGGCATAAATTTCAACAGAATAATTATTTAGAGTAAATCAAAGTAACTTAACTGAGCACTTTAAGTCAGAACTGCATACCCCTTATGGTACCAATCCATTACAATTCCATAGGAACCATTAATGAGTACTGACTTTCATTCAGCATGACCTTGTTCCCACTGAATATTCTCTGACTTAGGTGTGCATGAATTTTTTATGCAAAGGCAACTCATTGGGAACAGGCTCAGAAATTATTTTTTCTTTATCCTGCACTGCTAAAGTTATGGTAAAGAAGCAATCTTTTAAATTTATCACAACAATAAACCACCTGTTAGGAGTCATAACTGGTATGGGCAAGCCAGGTTGCAATGACTCCAAAGGTTGAATTACAGCATTAACTTTTCTCAAATCAATTAACATTTTCCATTTTCTTGATTTCTTCTTTATAACAAATACTGGAGAATTTCAAGGACTAGGAGATTCTTCTACATGTCCTATTTTAAACTGGTTTTGAACTAATTAAGTTAGGGCCTCTAATTTTTCTTTAGATAAGGACCACTGCTCAACCCTCACAGGCTCATTTGTTTTACAAGTTAAAGGTGTGTGTTTGGGTGTAATGTCAGCAACAGCCCTAATTATAAATTTGGATAGCTGAGGCCATTGCAAGAACTTTGCCCTTAAATATTAAAATTTTGTGAGGGACTCTGAAGTGAATCATAACCCATATTTTTCATCATATTCTCTATTGCAGGAGCTAAGAATGAAATGTTAACATATGCTCCCCATTGCTCTTATAAGCCTTTACCCCAGAGATTTATTGTTATGTCCAGAACACAAGGCTGTGGTCCCGTTTGACCATCTGGCCCTTTATGCGGTCAAATCAGAATAAGTCATTAAAGGCAGACCAGGAGATGCTGGAGGAAAGGCATCATCTATTCCTGGTTTATCATCCTTCCATTTTTTATCATCTGTTGTAGAATTAGAAGGGTCAATAGTGCAACAGAGAATGAAGATTCTTGTACTGGCTGTGCCATTTTGACACATTCATAATCTGGAGAAAGCAGATCATGAATTAACATTCACAAAGTAAAAGTACACATTAGAGTATGTTTAAGATCAAGAGTCTTCTATCTGCTTTTTAGTTGTTCTCATACTTTTGCCCAAGTTTGAGGATCAACTGTACCTTCTTCTGGAAACCATGGGCAACAATCCTGTACATGACTAAGAAAAGTTTCTAAATGAGACTGAAAAAAATTAGTGTGTCTAGTGGACAGCATAGATTTATCAAGTTTCCAAATACTCCATATTTTACACCTAGTTCACCCAATTCACTCCTTACCTTTCCATAGTGTTTGCAGTGGGCATCCCTGGAGCATCTCCTCACTTTATGCCTTAAGAGTTCCCCTATCTATTCCTGTTCAGGTGTCAATTGCTGAGTCCAGCTCAAGCAACTGTCCAAACAGGGCCAGATGGGGCAATGGGAGATTTATGAAAAAACACAGGGCATAGTTTAAAAGAAAGCAGTGGATAGGTGGTTCATTGTTAATCAATGATGTAGCCTCTCTCTCTTTAATCCCAACTTTGCAAGTGAAATCATTGCCCAAAACCCCCTATGTGGGACCTGGCATGAAGGGGTGAAAATCTCCCTGGCAGTGTGAGTGATGATTCTCAGGGATGAGTCTGGCCTGGCACCGTGGAATCAACAATGATATCCTGAACAAAATGGGGGGAAATAAGTGTAATAAATAAGATATCAGTGGCAGAGAGAGTTCAAATAGAGTCAAGGCACTACTCTGGAGGTCACGCTCATGCAAGCTTCCATTGTACATTGCTACCAATGATAATTTGCCCAACCCTTACAATAACCATTCCTGCCAATCCTAAAAAACACCTAGGACTTTGTATAAGATTCTACAAAGGTTCCATGCAGTAGGGTAACATTCAGAAACATACAACCTCCAAATAGTTTCCTGGACCAGATAAGTCCTTGATGCAGAGGGGCAAGCTCTCCAGATATCAAACTGTTTCATCACACTATGTTATTGACTGCCCCTTTCAACATGAAAAATTAGAATTGGAATAGCCCAAATACCCCTAATGTGATGGTGGAGTTATACAGAGAAGTTAGGGTTTAACAAATGAGCATGATTGCTGAATCATTATATTGATATTTCTTTTATTCTTGGTATCTCAGAGCAGTTAGAAATAATAACCTGAAGTGGTGGAATTGTGACTCATACCAAATCCTGCAGTCTGTCTTAGAACAAATTGTTGCAATGTGCTTTGAAGTGTATTGCATTTTTGTATATGTTATTTTTCACAAAAAGCAAAAATATGTTTCTTCTGGTCTCCAGTGTTTTGGGGCAGCTAAAAGGAAAAACCTGAAATAGTGTATTGGTAACCACAACCAACCTTGTAATCTATTCTGTATCTACCTGTTGAAGTGTACTTTGAAAATCACTGCTTTTTCTTTCTTTCTTTGTGTATATGTTATATTTAATAATAAAATATTTTAAAAAGAGAAAGCATGCTAACCTTTAATATAGAAATATTTGTTACACCTAAGTTGTGCTCCAATAATATTAAAGCATTTTCTATTTTTTTACCTCAAACATCCTTTCAGGTATGGCCCATCTCCTATATGACTGGAATGGTCTTTAATTATGAAACTGACCTTACTTCATCACTCTGGATATGCTGGAATAGAAAGTGATTTACTTACAATAATAATCAGTTGGAGAAAAAGGAGCAGATATTTTGTCACCTAGATTCCATAAAGACTGTGTAGATGGTCAAAGCCAAGCAGTTCTATATACAGCACTGTTTTTTTATGTAGTTGCAACATGATGTTTAAAACTATGAACCTTCTGAAACATTGTACCTTCTAGTTGAAATAAAGTATTTATAACAGATTCTGACTCTAGATGCATTTAGCTGCTTCTTGAACCTTTACAAGACATTGTAACTATATAGAATTCTGAGGGCAGTTTTTTGTGGGTCTCCTCCCCCAAGTTTTAAACTGTTTCATTATCTAGAAGAAGCCTGAATATAACTGCAGCATTGTATGCCCTCTGAGAAAAATAGACAGTTTCTTTGTCCACTGAAGATGTTTCTCATGTAATCAAATAATTTATACATCTTGACCCTATTCCTTTTTACTGTTTTACTTGGGAGTTAAAATGGCTAGGATAGCCTCATCAAAACAGTTGTCAATCCCTTCTGGGTTAAAACTGAACATACTACAAAGCAGCATGCTCCTAACTCAAATTTTACTATTTTCTGTCCATGGTCCAGACTTATAGGTTTTTATTTCATGTCATTCAGTTTTGTTAAAGTTTTGTGGTCATCTTGAAAATCAATCTGAGTTCCTATAAATAAAAAGGGTACATTTGGTGTACATTCCTTAAATTCTGGTATGCACTCCTTGTTCACATTTTGAAATGGGGTTGGATTCATACAGAAAAGCATATAAGGAAGACATCAGTCATGGGATAAGAAAAAAGGCTCAGAGAGACATAATCCTCCCATTCATCCATGTCATAGAGTCTCAGGAGGTATTATTTGTCCCCCACAATGATGTCAATTGTTCAGTGTTCAATGACAGTGGGCAAGTACTCCTCCAGGAAGGCATCATTAATTTCGCTCATAAGTAGCCACGTTTTGCTCACTGCCCTTGCTGCTGACCACCACACACTTGAGTATCAGCACTGGGCTGGTGAGCCATGGTGAGGGCAGTCAGCCTCTGAGCATGGTACCCCAAGAGCTCCCTCCCAGGCCCTGTGGGCTCAGCCCCAGCCCACTTGGAGAGACAGCTACCCACTTCCACTCCATCCCCCACACCAAGCAGCTGTATCCAGATCTGAAGAGTGGAGGCAGCAGGCAGAAGGTGCTGCTGCTGCCTTGGTTACTGACTCATTCCTCACCAGGCTTTGGTTTAGCCATGGCCACCTGCTCTCACTGCTCAGCACTCATCCCCTCTCATTGGCCTGGCCTCACCCCAACAATGTACTCTCAAACAACCAATGAGTTAAAGAACAAATCAAAATACAAGTAAGGAAATATCTTTAGCAGAATTAAAAAGAAAACACAATACTCCAAAACTTATGAGATGCATCAAAGGCAGTGCTGAGAGTGTACACAATTAGTGACAGTGTGAAGAAGATATAGAGAAATCAAAATGTAAGTAAAGGAGTATTTTTAGTAGAATTAAAAAAAATGCAACATCCCAAAATTTGTGGGATGCAGCAAAGGCTGTGCTGAGAATGTACACAAATAGTGAACAATGTGAAGAAGATATACAGAAAAAAACTTACATAGCAACTAAAAGAATGAAATCTCTAGGAACATGTCTAAATAGGAAGTAAAGGACTTGTACACAAGAAACTACAAAACATTGGTAAATGAAATCAAAGAAGACCTAAGTAACTTGAAGGACATTCTCTATTCATATTTTGGAAGACTAAATGAATTCGTGAAGTCAATTCTACCCAGTTATTTATAGGTCAATGTAATTCCAATAAATATCCCAGCAACCTTCTTTGAAGAATTAGAAAAGACAATAATTAAATTTATGTGGAAGGGTTAGGAACAATGAATAGCCAATGGCATCTTAAAAAAGAATTCATACAAAGAAGCATATAAGAAAGACTTATTGGGAGACTCAAAGTTCTTGATTTAAAATATATGTTACTAAACCACATTAATAAAAAATATATAGTACTGGCACAAGGACAGATATATATACCAATGGAATTGAATTGAGATTTCAGATATCAATCTCACTTTTATGCCACCTGATTTTTGACATGGGTGCCATGTGTACTCAATTGGGAAATTATAACTTCTTCAACAAATAGTGCTGTGGAAAATGTATGTCCATATAGAAAAGAATTAATGTAGAATCCTGCCTCATACCATTTACAAAAGCCAACTTGTAATGGACCCAAGTCCTGAATAGAAAATTTAAATGTAAGAATTATAAAATTTCTAGGAGAAAATATAAGTAAGCATCTTCAGGACCTTGCATTAGGCAGTGGTGTTTTAGATTTACAAGCAAAGCATATGCAACAAAAGAAAAACAGATAAGTTGACCTTCAAATTAATAAAAACATTTGTGCATAAAATACATTTGTCATGAAAGTAAACAGAGAACACACACAATAAGTGGAGGTAGGGAAGATATTTTTAATTCTTAAAATTTTCAGAGATTCTATTGGTGTGATGGAGGACTTTTGGTAATTGATCATGGGAATGATAGCACAACACTGAGAATGTAATTAAAAGAATTAAACTATTTGGATGTAGTTACAAAGGGAAATTTTAGATTGTATATGTGTTACTGGAATAAAAAATTTAAAAGAATAACCAGTGATTATTTGTAAAATTATTTAAAATTTCTCCATATATTTAATGTTTAAAGAAGCATATGACTGAGTGGGCAACAGTGGCTCAGTGGCAGAGTTCTCACCTGCCATGCTGGAGATGTAGGTTCTATTCCCAGTGCCTGCCCATGCAAAAAAAAAAAGAAAAATATAACCATAGTTTTCTACTGAGGGAAGGATGTTTTTAATTGCAGTAGGCACTTAGGCTTACCCAGTAAATCAACTTCTATAGGACCCAAGGCTTTATTCTCTTTTCTGTGCACACAGAAATAAAAATTCTAAGCCAACAGAAAATGAAATGTATCTGTATTTTTAAATACAAATGCAGCTTTTTTTATTGAGGAGTAGTCATTCACAATATGACTATAATTCAATTTCTTATTCATTACTTGTGAACGCCGATCCTTCTTGCATAAATTCTTCAGTGTGATAAGTGTATTCTAAAGTTTGCAACATGTTGCTATAGCCACACTGTTCTCATATTTTCCTGAATCATATTGCATCCTGCCACAAATGCATTGGATAATAGTCATTCCATATCTTAATCAACATTTGGTATTGGAAACCTTTTTAATTTTACTCTTCTAGTGGACTGATAGTGGCATTTTGAGTTTTTTTATTTGTGTTTCCTAATGATTAATGGTATCGAATATCATTTCATGTGCTTATTTGGCAATAGCTAATCTTCTTCATTGAGGTATTTCTTTAAATCTTTTTACTTTTTCAAGTAGGAATAGTAGTTGAAACTTTCTCACATTGTTGCAATGTGAAGTTTATCATTTTAAAGCATAAAAGAACCACACTATCGCATCAAAAGTGCCCAATAAGAAATTGTCCTATTTTATACTCTGCCTGTGTTCTATATAAATCTAAGTGAGAGCAGGGCACAGCCCAGCCATAGGAGGAGAAATGAAAGGATGGGTATCAAGAAGAGGGACATAGCTGTACTAGAACATCCAGGAAGGTAACTGTGATCCACTCTGGGTTGAATATTCTTCAAGTAGGAAGCAATTTAAGCCCATAGGTGAGATATCTTGGAGTGCTATCTAAAAATCAAAATTCAGAATTTCTTCCTTTCCCATTAGTAATATTATTTCTTAAGCTTCTTTTTTCACAGATGGTCAATCTTTTCCACAAATGGAAAATCAGAGAATAAGCAGACATACAGCTTCTTGCCCTTTGAATGCCCCCTGAGATACTAGGAATAAAAATCACCTCCCTGTGACCCATAATTAAGGAGATGAGGATTTGTCAGAAGCAAATGAAATGTAAAGAGTCCCTTAACAAGGATGATAAGATCCAGCCCTTAGACATATTTCTATCAAATATACATAGTTCTATAAACAATCAATCACAATATGCCAAACTTAATCCCTGTCACTGGTCCTGCCTCCATTTGTTTCCATCTTGTAAATCTCCCCTAGTTCTTAGATTAAGGAACAGATTCAAGCTTGCCTCCTATCTCCTTGCTGGTCAACCTTGCAATTAAACTCTTTTCTCAAAATCCTGGTGTCACAGTATTGGCTGCTCTGAGCCAATTGCTCAATAACAATAACATTGATAGTGTATGGATTACCCTGCTGCTTTTGGTGGAAGAGTCTTTCTCTCCCATTCAGATTAGTGGAGAGCAAACCAACTCCCTTGGTGTGAAATTTAACTGCCACATGCAGGCTTTTTATTCATACATTCAAAATATGACATATGATGCATATGCCTTAAAATTCACCCTATTAAAATGTACAAATCAGTCATTTTTAATATATTCTCAAGGATGCTATTAATTCTATGCTTTTTTAAAAATTTTATGTTTTTTTCTTGCTATTCCTGAGTAGGAAGAGTTATTTGCATATACTCTATAAAAGTCCTATATCATATCTATTTTTTATATTTTTACCAGGAAGTGGCTTTCATTTTAATTTTCTCCAATTTATGAAAATTTTTTCTTATGTTTCAAGATATTTGTGCCTGCTTATACAATATTAATTCAAAGTCATGAATATTTTCTCCAAGGTTTTATACTAAGTGTTTCAAGGTTTTAGCTCTTGTATTTAGGTTTCTGATGCATTCCAATTAAACTTTTATTATGATATATTGGTCAAAGTTCATTTTATTCTATATGACTCTCAAATTAGTCTAACAATCTGTGTTGAAACAATTACCCTCTCCCCTCCAAATTAAACTGTAGTTTTTCTCAAAATAAATTGGCCATATCTTATATGTGTTGGTCTATTTCTGGACCCACTTTTCTGTTTCATTTATCTATATTTTTCTCCTAACAAGAGTGTTACATGAGATTAGAATTGCACTACAGTAAATCTGGGAATTAATTAGAATAAGGCTGCAAATTTTATTCTTTCTCCTGATAATAGTATTGATTAATAGAAACATTGTATTTACATTTCCACTTTAGAATCAGCTTACCAGTTTTAAACACATGCAGCTTGTAGGGATAGTTTTGTAGGGACAAAAACAGATCAAAGTAGAGATCATTGGCATTGTAACAATAGTGACATTTTAGAGTGAGGAAGATGATATATTTCTCCAGTTTTACAGATCTTTGAACACCTTCTGAACAAAGTTTCACAGTTTTCAAGGCACAGATCATGCACATATAATGTTGAATTTATTCTTAATTCCTTCATTTTGTGATTCTAATGTTTAAATATAAATGATGCTTTTTCCATTTTATTTGTCCATCTCTTACTATATAACAATGCAATTTTATCTCACAACATGTTTAACTTAATAGTTCTTGTCCCTTTTTAGTAGGTTCCTTGAGATTTTCTAGATAAATGTTTTGTTTGTTAATATAAACAATTTAACTTCTTAATTTCCTACGTCTTTTATTTCTTTTCTTTTTTTGCCTCATGGTGACAGTAAGGGAATTCTGTACAATGCTGAATAGGAGTGGTGATAAACTACACCTATCATTGTTTCAGATCTGCATGAGAAATTTAGATTTTCATATTAAGGATAATATTGGCTATAGGTTGTTTTGTTTTGCTTTGCTTTGATTTAACAGATGCCCAGATTATGAACTTTTCTTTTGATATCAGATTACTTATTTTATTTCATCACAGATTTTGTATTTCACCAAATTTGTTTTCTGAATCTACTGAAGAAACTGTATGATTAAAAAGTTTAGTCTGTTAATACTATGAAAAGAAAAACAGAAATCTGGAGATACTGGTGAATACAGGAAGTCACAGCCAAGATGCTGCAGATCTTAGCTTCTTTTTCTTGGTTGGCTTCTAGGGTCATGGGGACTTTGGCTCAGAGATGCCCTAATAGAAACAGTTGTTATCCTCTTCATAATATTCATAATATCCCTCACTCATTATCAGATACCTCTCTTCTTATATGTTAGTATGCAGGAACTGAAATTACAAAATTATGCAACTGAAGATGCATAACCAGCATGAATAGGATGATGAAAATCTCAAACTTCAGCTAGCCCATGAAATCAATAATAAAACACGAAATCCCTTCAGTGATGAATGAGAGACTAACAACCCAAAAAGTTTTTTTTTAACTTTTTTTATTGTATAGTATAACATATATACAAAGCAAAGAAATAAAAAAGCAATAGTTCTCAAAGCACTCTTCAACAAGTGGTTACAAGACAGATCCCAGAATTTGTCATAGGCTACCATAAATTCCTCTCATACTTTTCCTTCTAGCTCCTCCAGAATATAGGAGGCTAGAGGGCTTAAATACTTTTTTATCATTACAATTGACTTTTTTTCCCTTCTTTTTTTTTGTGAACAATAACATATATACAAAAAAGATAAAAATTTCAAAGCACAGAACCACAATTAGTTGTAGAACATATTTCAGACTTTGACATGACTTTCACAATTTTAGGTTTTTACTTTTAGCTGCTCTTAAAACTGGAGACTACAAGAGATATCAATTTAATGATTCAGCATTCATATTTATTTGTTATGCCCTATCTTCTATGTATAATTCCACCATCACCTTTGATCTTTCCATACCTCTCATTGGGGTTGTTTAGGCTATGGCAATTCTAAATTTTTGCTATTGGAAAGTTCTGTCACTAACATGGGGTAGGAAGATAGAACTATCTGATGTTCTGGAGGGTCTAGGCTAGGTTTCAGGACTTATCTGGACCAGAGAATCATCTGGAGATTGTAGGTTTCTGAAAAGTTACTGTAGAGAATGGAACCCTTGAGGAAGCTTATATATTTCCATAGGTGTTCTTTAGCAGTGGCTGGATGGTCCTGGTTGGGGCTCTACAAGTTATGATAGCTAGCTGTGTCTACCTGAAGCTTGTGTAAGAGCAACCTCCAGAGTAGCTTCTCAACTTTATTTGAACTCTCTCTGCCACAGACACTTTATTAAATACACTTTTTTCTGCCTTTTGGTCAGGATGGAGTTGTTGATCCCATAGTGCCAGGTCTGGATTCATCCCTTGGGGTCATCTCCCACATCACCAGGGAGACTTTCACCCTTGGAGGTCTTGTCCCATGTAGGGAGGAGGGTAATGATTTCACTTGCAGGGTTGGGCTTAGAGAAACTGAGGCCACATCTGAGCAACAAGAGATGTCCTCAAGAAGTAACTCTTAGACATGCATATAGGTAGTCTAAGCTTCTCCACTACCTACATAAGCTTCACAAGAGTAAGCCTCATGATTGAGAGCATGGCCTTTTTTGGGGGGGGTATCCCTAAAGTTTCACAAAGTATCAGGGGATTCCCTGATGGTAAAGTTTAATTGTTTCATAGACTTTTTCCCCTCCCTCAGGAGACTTTGCCAATACTTTTTTATTATCTGCTTAGTACACTCTAGGATGTTTCCATGCATTACAATTATCTATACAGGATTAAAGAACCTCTTTCTTATTCTGTGTTTCTGGTGTTTCAATTGCTCAAATGAGCTATACAAATAGGTTGAATTAGATTATGCACTACAGAAAATATCAGTTCCAGATAAAATAAATCTTTCTTCCACTGGTCTCAAAGAGTATGTGTGGTTCTAAGGTATAGCCACTATCTTCCTTACCCCTATGTTCTCAATTACTTTAACCCCCAAACCAAGGAATTTTATCTCTATTATAATAATAAAGTTTTCTAAAATTATCAGTTTATTTTTGTGTATTTGTAAAAGTTGTTTTTTTCTGCAAAATCAATGTAAAAGGAAGAGAGTCTACATTTTATCAGAATAACATTTCATGTGCTTAATTGTTTAAAACAGAATTTTCTATCACATTATCTCCTATATTGACTTTTATAATCTTTTATTGTCACTTTGATTAAAGAAGAAAGCCATGTATTTTTTTACAGTGATCTGTGATCCTTTTTAAAATTTGATATTTCACATTTTGTCTTTCCACATCAAATTTTAGTAATATTTTTGCATTTGAAATTGTCTTTGAAATTTTCTAGAGATTCCCTGGGGAATCACAAAGAAACTACTCTTTCACCATGTAAAAAGAAAATTGATAAAAACAGATTTGTTTGATATAAATGGCATTGAAAATGTCATCAAATTAAAGTGATTTAATTGTTAGATTTACACAATTAAATGTTATACCAGAAATTATATAAATTTCAAAAAATATGTTGATTTCATCACTGTCCATAAATAGTCTAGTTCTATTCTGCCTCATGCTAGACAACAGCATGTTATCAAGCATAATTTCAGTATTCTTAAGAGTATGTTCCATTTCACATAAACAGCTAAACTTCTTTCTGATGTATTTTATAACTTCTCATTTTAACTTTCACTTTTATAAAACATCCATTCTTTATCTTATGTGTTTTAAGTCCTTTTGTTATCCACAGATAGTTTTTTGTGCATTTTTAAAATTCTAATATTTTCCTCAAAACACTTGCACTTAGATATGGGCTAGAATGCTTCATCAACAAAAATTACTGTCTCAAAGACTTATGGAAACACTATGCCAAGTAGCCTGGGGCACCAGCTTCTGATGACCTTGCTAAAGGTATGTTGAGACCATAACATAGGACTCAAGATTTCCAGAAATCTAATGGGAAACTGATGGATTCAGAAATTTGCTAACAAGTGGAACAATAATTAATTATTTAAGACTGGATAAATTAATGAAAAAATCATTATAGATGTCCAAATATCCTCATGTTTAATGTGTTTTTTAAATATAAGCAATCTCTTTTGCTTTCCCTTTAAAGTATTACTCCACAACTTAACACTTCATTTTCTTAGGCAGCTCAAGCAAATGCCATGAAATGGTTTGACACAAACAATGGAAATTTATTAGCTTAGGGATTTGAAGTAAAAGAAACTCACAATTTAGGCATCATCAAGGCAATACTTTCTCTTTGAAGATTATATTGTTATGGGGCTGGAAGCCAGCAATTCTTCACACTTAATTTTTTACATGGCAAATTCTCATGTCTCATATTCTCTCCAATCTCTCACAGGTTCTGTTGATGTTCAACCTCTGGCTGCTCTGCCTGGGGCTTTTAATCTCTATCAATTTCATTCTGTCTATAAAGGACTTCAGAAACAGGATAAAGATCCATCTTGATTTAGGTGGGCCACACCTTAACTGAAATGATCAATCAAAAGATCCTATTTACAAAGCCTTCATACCCCTAGGAGTGGATTAACTTTAAGAACATGTTTTTCTGGGGACATACAGTCCCGAACCACCACACTTACTAATGCCTAAGACACTTCTGCCTGTCAGCTCTCTCATAACTCAAATGTGGCCTTCTCTAAGCCCCAGATTTCATAAATCTATAACTTTCCCCTCTGCACATGAGAGGACACTCAGGGATGAGCCTCTCAGTCACTGCATTATAACATGAAATTAAATTGTAATCAGCAATGCTTTCAAAGAAAGATCTTCATCAAAAGGTGGAAATGTGAATGAAAAATGGAGTAACTTAGGCTAAGAGATTTAAAATGGACTCAGACAGCTTTGCTACAGAAAGACCTTTAAACTGTCCCCAAGCCCCTGAAACTGGCTGTTATAACTGATACTTAAGCAGCTAACAAAACTGAGGCAGAATAGAAAAGGGAAGAAAGGCTGTGATCCTTGGTCTTCTATTCAGCTTCAAAAATGTTAATACAGAGCTGCAAACTTCAGCTGAAAACTTCCTGGGACAGAAATTTTTCTGAAGATCCCAAGTCTCTCAAAATGATTGAAACATCCCAAACTTTAAGAGCTTGCAAAATTCTGGGCCCAAAGCAAATTTTTATTTAAAAACATTTTTATTGAGAGATCTTTGCACACATACATTCCATATGTTGTGTACAATCAATGGCTCAAAATATCATCACATAGCTATGTATTCATCACCACAATCATTTTTGAACACTTGTATCACTGAAAAAAAAGAAATGAAAAGAAAAAATTCATACTTACCATAGCCCTTACCCCTCCCTTTCAGTGACCAGTAATATTTCCCCAAAGCAAATTCCTAGCTAATGATTGGAAGCATAAAGTCATAAGTATTATTAACTATCTTCCCAAAGATAAATTTTAGGTATGTGACAATAAATCATGAATTTCACTAGCTATCTCATCCCAGAATAAAGAAGATGTCTGGAACTCAAAGACCATCATTGGAACCTGGACAAAGAAAGACACTTTGTGTGCAAAGGTTACTATGGAAACCTACTACCAATAAGACTTCCTACAAAGTGAGCTAAAACCAACACACTCATTGTATGTCCCTTCTTTGTGACTGTCCCTTCTATATTCTTTGATAGTTTCCCTTTAATAAATTTTACCACATATCCCTATGGGTCTTCTCATTTGTCTAAATTTCTTTATTGGTAAGATGACCTGAACCTGGATCAGGGTTCAGCTGGCACCACTGCTAGTAGGGCACCAATTACAAAACCTCTCCCTTTCTGAAAAAAAAGCACAATTTCTATAACCCTCAACCTAACCAACTTCTGTTCTGTCTTCTTCTTTTTTCACTTTAAAAATTCTTGCCTGAGGTGGTATGAGAGTGGCTCAGTGGCAGAGTGCTCACCTGCCATGCCAGAGACCTGAGATCAATTCCCAGTGCCTGCCAATGCAAACAAAGCCTTGCCTGGAGGCCCAACTTGGGATGCAATTTGTGTTGCTACTTGAATCTGTGCTCCCCACACTGCAATTCAGTACCCCCAAATATACCCTTTTGTTGCTTTACAGCTCAGTTTGTTATTTCTCAGTGGGCACCAGAAAAGAGCAAATATTATATGAACTCATATGAAATATTAAAATATTGAAATTCATAGAGAAATTAGAATATAGGTGTGCTAGTTTGAAAAGATTTATGTACCCTAGAAAAAAACATGTTTTAATCCTAATCAGTCTTGCAGGACAAACGTTTTTTTCTAATCCCTATTCAGTACTGTAGGTCAGAAGCTTGATTAGGTTACTTTCATGGAGATGTGACTCATTCAATAATGAATATTAAACTTAATTAGATGAAGATGTGTCTACAGCCCTTCTATGTGAGTCTTGATTAGTTTACTAGAATCAAGAGTAGAAGACACTTTTTTAAGAAAATGCCTTTTGAGAATAATGAGAAAGCCACAGCAGAGCTGAGGAGATCCATGTAGCTGAGAGAAACACAGAGTCCATCCAGCTAGTGACCTTTGTAGATTCTAAGAGAGCAGAGAAAGATGACAGAACACCACAGAACCACAACGCAGGGAATCCACCAGTCAGTGACTTTTGGAGATGAAGAAGGAAAATGCCTCCCAGGGAGCTTCCTGAAGCAGGGAGCCTGGAGAGGAAGTTAGCAGATGCTGTGTTCACCATGTGCCTTTCTAAATGAGAGAGAAACCCTAACCATGTTTGCCATGTGCCTTTCCACTTAAGACAGAAACACTGAACTTCATCATCCTTCTTGAACCAATGTATCTTTCCCTGAATGCCTTAGATTGAGCAGTTCTATAGACTTGTTTTAATTGATTAGTTTAATTGATGTTTCCTCAGCCTTAGAACTGTAAACTAGTAACATATTACATTCCCCTTTATAAAAGTCATTCTTTTCTGATATATTGCATTCTTGTGGCTAGCAAACTAGAACAACAGGTTACCAGGGATAGGGGTAGACATTGTGATAGGGGATTAATGTTTAATCAATACATAATTTCTGTTTGGGGTGATGGAAAATTTTGGTAATAGACAATCATAATGGTAGCACAATGTTGTGTATATAATCAACACCATTGAATTGTAAATTTGAAAGAAATTGAAATAGGAAATTTGAGGTTATATGTATTTTTCTAGAACAAAATACATAAAGGAAAACATAAAGCTGTACAACACAGTGAACCTTAGTGTAACTATTGACTATAGCTTATGATATAATAATATTGTTTCATCCATTGTAACAAAAGTAATATACTAATGCAAAATGTTAATAGTGAGGAAAATTGCATGTTATATGTGGATTTTGTATTTTCTGCTTGACTTTTCTGTAAACTTAAACCCTCAAAAATAAAAAATGTAAAACAATAAGAACAAAATTAATTATTTGAAGGATAAATTTATAACACCTAAAAATAATTATGTATTCATTAGAAGCATAGCAACTCTGTAATTTAGGAGTTGATCCTGAAGATATACCAACTATAATTCAATAATACATTTCCAGAATGTATTTTTATTGCACATTATCTGGTAATAGCAAAATATTAGAAAATATTTAAATTATAAAACATAGATTATTAGTTGATTAAACTATGGCATGTTTAACAATGGTGTGCCCTTCACTTGTAAGAAATAAATAAATATCCTTTCATCATTTGTAACAAAACTAGCATACTGATTCTAAATACCAACAATTGGAGTAATACATGGGGCCTCTGTATTTTCTGCATGATTTTTCTAGACCTAGGACTTTTCTAATAAAAAAGAAAATAGCTAATTCATAACTACAATTTTTATGAGCTGATACATAGTGATTTCTTGCAAATTTTGATCAGTGAATAAGTAAATTACAGGAGGCTGTATACAGTATGCAATTCAATAAGAAATTTGCTTCTTTTTAAGAAATGAACAGTGGGAAAGATAAACCAGTGAAACTAAAATTTGGTTTCCTGAAGGGTTTGGGGTAAAACATCATAGGAAGAATAGAAATGGAATGACACATCACTAAATATAGAATCTTTGATGGGAGGGTATATTTGGAGGAATGTTGGAAGCATGTTTATTTTCTAAATATTAAAAAAGAAAAATTAAGACAGGAGGAAGTAAGAAAACCTTTAAAATCGGATACAAGCTAAATCAAAGGGAATAACTATATTTCAAATAAAAAACATAACCATGTTTAAAAGAAAAAAAAACATTACAACTAAGTTTTGATAAGAGTAATTTCAATATGCCTGCTAAGTCTAGGAGGAGAAATAGAGCCCTACAAAAAAATCTTCCACTCTTTTAAGTACATCTTTTTTATGGTGGTATGGTTGTAGAATTTTTTTAATTAAAATTGTGCAAATTAGAAAATTTTCCCATATTGTTGAGATCTAGTTTCCCATATGGAACAACTGGAAAGGGAAAGCATGGCATAACCAAATGGAGCTCAATCAGAAGCAGAAATCATAGATATGAAATCACCATGTAAACATTGTTAAAAAGATTTAAAATTAGTGAAATCCCTGGATCAATGAATAAATCTATGGTCCATATTTTATTTGCTAAATGTGAATTATGGTAATTTTCCTTTTTTATTCATAGGTGTTAATCCCCCAGAAATCTTTTGTAGGGCTGCTCCAAAATGGCACAAAATAAATTAAAAGAGTAATGGTCATATTACATTGAAGAAAACAGAGATCAATTGATTGAGCACCTCTGAGTGTGATCCTTATGTATTATTCTGTCCAAGAATGCTGACTTGAATGTAGTCATGAAGAAAAATACAAAATCTCTCAAATAAATGTTCTATGATCTTTAAAAATGCCAGTATCATGAAATATAAAATAAAGACTGAAGAACTGTTTATAGGAGATTAAAGGAATACACCAACTAAAAACAATAATCCATCCTGGACTGTATCCTGTACTTGAAATGGGGAATCCTTTATGGACAGTATTGGAAAAATTAAAAGTAAATTGAATATGGATTAAACGTAGATGAAGTCATTTTATTGGTATTCAATTTCCTGATTTTGATGCCTGAACTGTGACAAAATATTAAAATTTAAAGAATTGGATAAAGGTTATTTGAGAGTTATATTTAATACACTTAGAAATTATATCAAACACTTAAAAATTAATGTATATTAGTGGAAAACAAAATATCAAAGATAAAGCATGCATATATGCAACAATTGCAAATTATATTTGTCACACCTAATATCAAGTCACTATGCTCAAAATTTAATGTGAGTCCTTGCCTTCTAGAGATTATGTGTTCCTGCTCAGGGAGGTGGATAATGCTCTTCTCTTCATCTATCAGACTCCCTTGGCAAATCTATTAAAATAAATGAATCCATTAAACTAGAACAGCAGAAACTTTGAAACTCTAGTATCATAAGTCAAATATATGTCTCATCTTCAATTCAGGGAACCTAGAATAATGTTGTAGCATATGAATATGTGAAAGAAGGATTTTCTGGATAACAAGCTATACAACAGTCCTTGTCCCTAAACTTCCCTCCTTGAATAAATATTTTGTTTTAACCACTGGAGGTTTGATAGATATATATTTGGTGTTGAAATTCTGATAATGGGTATCATTTTGACTCAGTTTGTGAAATAATTTTTAGATGTAAGTATTCTGTTTGCTAGGAAAGAGCTTTGGTGTTGAAGTATAAATGGTTGATTGTGAGTACCGACCTAGATATGTAAGTGTGGTTAAGTTAAGGAATTTTCTACATTTCCAAGAATATCTATCTATCTGTCTGCCTGTCTGTCTGTTTATCTATCTATATTTTAAAAAGGTCAAGAAAGAGACTATTTTTAACACCCATAGTACAAAGTCTGCAATATTTAAGGATCTCAACTAATATCAATTTCTACTACCAGTAGTACAATATAATTAAGGATGATAATTTGATTATAAAAACAAATTAAACTTAATTGTCTATTTATCTACTCTTCTTTCTCCTGCTTATTCTTTGTGTGTTTATCCAAATTGGCAATTTGCTTATGGCTGACAAATAGCTTCAGAATTCTCTCTTCTCATGCCTGCTCCAAGTTGATCTCATAATGCTTCCTCACATTTTATTGACATGTACATTGTCTTCAATTATATTTTCTAAGCTGTCAATGTTCACTCTGTTCCCTGATGCATTCTGTCCTCAGTTCCTTGCCCTATAGTCTCTTTTGTGTTATCTATATTTCAGCCTATAAATTACCTCCAGAAAAAGCACTGCCAGCTCCAATCTCAACAGGCACCCAGGTAATCTCTAAAATAATGCCCTCTGTTTTTATCCTAATAGTACCTACTATTACCTGAGATTTTGCTTTTGGTTGGTTTATTCTTCATTGTCTGCTTACCATTTAATGCAATCTTCCAGAAAATAATGTTCAATATTTAACTCTGCAATCCAGCTCATTGTTTGCATTAGGCCTGGAGGACAGGAAAACCTCCCTGCACTTCCCAAGACCATGTCCACAAGTAGGATTGGAGCCTATGGTCTCAGGTCCACTCCACACAACCATAAAAGGTAACCTGCCCTGAAAACAATGTAGAATCAAGACCCATATTTCTAAGACAATCCTCCATAACCATCATCAGTCTGGCCTGAAAACAACATCACATAGCCAAATAGAAACTTACCCCATGAGGTTTTTTCATGCCAACTCCCCAAACTCAGGCCATAAACAACCTATCCCCCACTACTCCAGTGTAGTTGCTCCCTCTGAGCACTGCCCAGTGATTATGTTCCCCAAATAAAATCTTTGCCTGAACTCCTTTATTCTTTCCTCATTCTTGGTGAGTTTGCTTTTCAAATGGTGCCAAAACCTGGGGCCTGGAGCAAGGTAGTCCTCAGTCCTTGATCTTGCCACCTGGGAAACAGTGGGCAGTGGCTGCTTTCCTGCACCTACTCCCAGATCCTAATTGGTGGGTCCTGGGTTTGGTCCCCCTCCAAGTTTCCCTAGGTGTCCATGAGGTGAGGAACCCCTGGTCTGATTCTGCCTAGCAACTGGGGGAGAAGCAGGCAGTTGCAGCTTATTTTGGGTTTACTTGCCAATCTTGGTAGTCCAGTCTGGGACATGGCTTGGTCCTTAAGTCAAGCTTTGGACTCACTCTACAAACTCCACCTCCAATAATGGCCATGCTGCCTATGAAGGAACTTGATCCTGCCCTTTCTCTCGCTCTTCTTTCTCCATTGACAAAGACAACCCACCAAAATATTAGGTCAGTGATCCTCACCATGCATAAGTGCCATGGTAGACACGATGCCTACATCCTTGTGGATAAACCCTTTGGCTCTGGAGAGGTCCAGTTCCAAGTGTGCTCTCTCATTCCTTGTGATGTTTATCTCATTAAGAATATCCCCCAATTTAGGATACCTTAATCTCACACATGCCACCTAAAAAGAGGAATTCAATTTTGGCTCCCCCAATAAAAACCTACATGTTTAAGTTGTCTCCTCCATAACGTTAAAGCTCTGTATCCAAAAGCTAATTTTTAATTTGACCTCTCTGTGGGCATGATAAAAATTGAATAATGAATTTCAATAGCCAGAAAACAGCACTTTTGATTTTCAGGAAATCTGAGACTTAGAGAACACCATCTAGTGCACTGGCAAGTAATCTGAAATTCCTTAGGTTCAAGCTTTCATATTTTTTTTTATTGTATAGTATAACATAATATACAAAGCAAAGAAATAAAAAAGCAATACATTTCAAAGCACACTTCAACAAGAAGTTACAGGAGAGATCTCAGAGTTTATCATGGGCTACCATATGATCCTCTCAGATTTTCCAATCTAGGTGTTCCATAATATAGGAGACTAGAAGGCTTAAAAATTTTTATCACCGCAATTGACTCTTTTTACTTTTTTGTGAAAAATAACATATATAAAAAAGCAATAAATTTCAAAGTACAGTGCCACAATTAGTTGTAGAACATATTTCAGAGTTTGGCATGGATCACAACTCCACAATTTTAGATTTTTACTTCTAGCTGTCCTAAGATACTGGAGACTAAAAGAGATATCAATGTAATGATTCAGTAATCATATTCATTTGTTAAATCCTCTCTTCTCTGTATAACTCCACCATTACCTTTGATCTTTCTATCACTCTCTTCAGGGGTGTTTGGGCTATGGGCATTCTAACTTTTTCATGTTGGAAGGGCCTGTCACTAATTTGAAGTAGGGAGATGGAACTATCTCACGTTTTGGAAAGGATGGGCCCTCTAGGTTTCAGGAGTTATTGGGTCCAGGAACCCATCTGGGGGTTGTAGGTTTCTGAAAAGTTACACTACTGCATGGAACCCTGGTAGAAATGTATATATTGCCCTAGGTGTTCTTTAGGATGGTTGGGGGTTGGCAGGTTATAATAGGTAGCAGTGTCCACCTGGAGCTTGCATAAGAGCAAACTCCAGAATAGCCTCTTGACTCTATTTGAACTCTCTCTGCCACTGATACTTTATTTGTTATATTTATTTCCCCCCTTTTGGTCAGGATGGAATCATTGATCCCACAGTGGCAGGGCTAGATTCATCCCTGGGAGTCATCTCCCATGTCATCAGGGAGAGTTTCACCCCTGGATATCATGTCCTATGTAGGGGGGAGGGCAATGACTTCACTTGCAGAGCTGATCTTAGAGAGATTGAGGCCATATCTGAGCAACAAAGGAGGTCCTCCAGAACTAACTCTTAGGCATACCTGCAGGTAGGCAAAGCTTCTCTGCTACCTATTTATGCTTGACAAGAGTATTATCAAGATCAAGAGCATGGTCTGTTGGCTTGGGTGTCCCCATAGTTTGACAAAGTATCAGGGGTTTTCCTGATGGTAAAATTTAATAGTTCCATATTTTTTTCTCCCATCTATCAAGTGACTTTGTCAATACCTTTTGATTATCTACATAATATACTCTAAGTTGTATACATACATTACATTAAGCTATACAGAATTAAAGGACCTTTTTCTTATTCTGGGCTCCCTGTGTTTCAATTGTTCAAATGAGCTATACAGTTAGGTTGAGTTAAATTATGTGGTACAGAAAACTTTGATTCCTGACCAAATAAACTTTGATGGTCTCAAAGAGTATGTGCAGTTCTAAAATATAGGCACTGTCTTCCTTAGTCCTATGTTCTGAATTACTAAAACCCCAACTTGATCAACTTCATTCTTATCTCTAAATATAACAGCCTCTTGAGATCCAGAAATAATAATTACCACTCTGGACTAAATGTGTATGCTATAAAAGCTTACAATCTAGGCCCTTGTTTTCTTGTAAGAATTTTCTGAAGTAGACCATACCATTGTCGTTTTTTTGTTTCTGGCTTATTTTGCCTCACCGAATGTCACACACATCCATTAACACTGTTGTTGCTTCACGACTCCATTCCTTTTTGTAGCAGCACAATTGTCCTTCAAAAGTATACACCATTGTTTGCCAATCTACTTCTCAGTAAGTGCATCTTTCAGCCATCTCCATTCATCATGGATCATGTATAAATGCCCAAAGTCCACAGTACAGCAACACTTTCAATCTTAGATAATTTCATTCATACCAAGAGAAAGAAAACCAATGAACATATTCTTGACAAATAGGAAATCTAAACCTCCTCTTGACTCTTGTCCCTACCTCCATTATTTACCTCTGCTGTTGTCGTGGTAGTGCTGATGTTTTCCTTTTAAACATAGCATGCAATAGAATTTTTCCCCCTCTACCATGGACTTAGCACTCTTTGTATATGAATCATGACTTTGAAGTAATACCTGCAAGAACTAATTTATATTTCTAGTGTGAGTTGGTGGATATGTAGGTCATATCTTCAGTCCATTTTATAATTGGGTTATTTGTTCTTTTGTCATTGAGTTGTATAATTTCTTTGTGTACACAAGATATCAAACCTTTGTCTGATATGTGATTTCCAAATATTTTCTCCCATTGAGTTGGCTGCCTCTTCACCTTTTTGACTAAGTCTTTTGAGATGCAGTAGGCTTTGATTTTGAGAAGTTCACATTTATCTATTTTACTTTTGTTGCTTGTGCTTTGGTTATAAAGTTTAGGAAGCAACCTCCTATTACTGTGTCTTGAAGATGTTTCCCTACATTTTCTTCTAGAAACTTTATAGTGCTAATTCTTATATTTAGGAGTTGATCCACTTGGAGTTAATTTTGTATAGAGTGTAAGGGAGGAGTCCTGTTTCATTCTTTTGGCTATTGCTATCCAGTTCTTCCATGTCCATTTATTGAAAAGACTATTTTTTGCATTTCAGAGGATTTGGGGACTTTGTAAAAAATCAGTTGATCATAGATTTGGTAGCCAATTTCTGCACTCTTGATTCGATTTCATTGGTCAATGCTTCTATCTTTGTGCCAGTACCATGCTGTTTTGACAACTATGGCTTTATTATAGGTTTTAAAGTTAGAGAGTATTAATCCTCCCACTGTGTTCTTCTTTTATAAGATGCTTTTAACTATTCTTGATCTCTTTCCCTTCCAGATGAATTTGAGAACAAGCTTTTCCATTTCTTCAATGTAGGTTGTTGGAATTTTGATAGTACTGTGTTGAATTGGTAGATCAATTTGGGTAGAATTGACATGTTAACTACATTTAGCCTTCCTGTCTATGAGCAGAAATGTCTTTCCACCTATTTAGATCTTTGATTTCTTTTAGCAATGTCATGTAGTTTTCTGTGTACAAGTTCTTTACATCCCTAGTTAAATTCATTCCTATGTACTTGATTATTTTAGTTGCTGTCATGGCCAGGGACATGTGTCAACTTGGCCAGGTTGTGGTACCTGTTTACCTGGTTGGACAAGTGCTGGCCTGTCTGTTGCAATGAGGACATTTCATAGAATTAGATCATGATCACGTCAGCTGCATCCATAGCTGATTCGATTTGTAATCAGCCAAAGGGTAGTGTCTTCTACAATGAGTGATGCTTAATCTAATCACAGGAAGCCTTTTTAGGAGGATTCAGAGGAGACAGGAACCATTCCTGCTTTGGCTGGTGAGCCTCTCCTGTGGAGTTCATCCAGACCATAAATTGGGGTTGTCTGCTTCACAGCCTGCCCTGTGGATTTTGGACTCTGCGTTCATGTAGTCACGTGAGACACTTTTATAAATTTTATATTTGCAAGTGTTCCCTGTTGATTCTATTTCTCTAGAGAACCCTAAGTAATACAGTTGCTATTTTGAATGGCTTTTTTTCCTTAACTGACTTCTTAGTAGGTCATTGCTTGTGTATAGAAATGTTAGTGATTTTTGCACATAATTTTATATCCTGCCACCTTGCTGAATTTGTTTATGAACTCAAGTAACTTTGTTGTAGATTTCTCAGGATTTTCCAAGCATAATATCATGCAATCTGCAAATAATGAAAGTTTTACTTCTTCCTTTCCAATCTGGAGGCTTTTTATTTCTCTGTCCTACCTGATCGTGAACTTCTAGCACAATGTTGAACAATAGTGATGACAGTCAGCATCCTTGTCTCAGTCTTGATATTTGGAGGAAATCTTTCAATCTCTTTCCATTGAGCACAATGCTGGCTTTCAGCTTTTCATACATTCCCTTTATCATTTTGAGATAGTCACCTTTGATTCTTAGTTTTTGGAGTACTTTTATCAAAAAAGGATGTTGAATTTTGTCAAATGGTTTTTCAGCATCAATCAAGATGATCACGTGCTTTTGCCCTTTTGATTTGTTAATGTACTATATTACATTAATTGATTTTTTTGTATTGAACCATCTTTGAATTCCTGGTTTAAACTCCATATGATCGTGTTGTATAATTCTTGTAATGTGTTGTTGGATTTGATTTGCTAATATTCTGTTGAGAATTTTGGCATCTTATATAGATGCCAAGGGAGTTTGGTCTGTAGTTTTCCTTTCTTGTAGCATCTTCACTCGGTTTTGATATTAAAATGATAATAGTTTCATAAAATGAATTAGGTAGGGTTCCTTTTTCCTCAATTCCTTGGAAAATTCGAGTAGGATTGGTGTTAGTTCTTCTTGGAATGTTTGATAAAATTCCCCCGTGAAGCCATATGGCCCTGGAATTTTCTTTGTAGGGAGATTTTTGATGACTAATTTAATATATTTCTTTGTGATTGATTTGTTGGGATCTTCTATTTCTTCCTGAGCCAGTGTTGCTTGTTTATATGTTTCCAGGAATTTGTCCATTTCATCGAAGTTGTCTCATTCTTAGCACAGGTTTCTTTTACCTTCATAAATAATCCCTCACTTTGCCTCTTTCTTTCTTCCCTCCCCTAAATCCCCTGAAAATTTCAAATTTCATCCATCAGATTGTGTTTCTCTTGTATCTCCTCCCTACAGACCTCTGCCATTTTCTCCAGATATACCCTACACTCCCACACCTCCTCCTTATCCTCAACTCCACTTTTCAACGCACCTTTCTCCCTTCCTCATACTTGCTTGTGAGGACTTGTCCTCCCCCTTCGTCATCGTTGCACCCCCTATGTTGACACAAAAGCAGATCCTAATCCCCCATCTGTAAACTGCATGAATGCTGGCTCCCTTCTTACCCTTCCCAGAAGTAGCAGGAGCTGAAGAAATATTTAAAGAACACATTACTTTTTAATTCTCTGATTTAAGTAAAATATAAAACTGACTAGGGTCATTATCTGAAAACCTTGCCACAAACATTAAGGAATTACAACACCTCACCAACTCCTATGAATTATCATTACCTCTTCAACTACTCCAGAAGAGAAAGGCTGCATTTAGGCTGCTGCTACCATTTTTGCAGATTTCATGCATATCCAAGTTCCCAATAGGCACATGGCAGGCCCCACAAAGGTTCCAACCACTTCTCCATCCTGGAATAAAAAGGTTGCCCTTAAAGCAATTATGACAAACAAAGAAATTTCACAAAAACCTGATGAAAAACCAGCTGCATTCATGAATATATTAACAGAGTCTCTCCTCAAATACACCAACTTAAACCCTGAATCTCACTCTGATCGATCGTACCTACACACTCACTTCATCACACAATCTTATCCTGATAATCAGCAAAAAATTACAAAAACTAGAGGATGGCCCTTAAAACTCTCAAAAAGACTTATTTAAAACAACCTTTAAGACCTTTAACAGTAGAGAAGAGGAATCCAAATTAGAAAAACACAAACAATTTTAAGTCAAAACCTCCCTCCTAGCTGCTGCCTTCAGGTTGAAATCTCAGAAACATAACCCCTCTTTTGCTATTCAGCTACCCCCAGATCCTGTTTCAATTGTGAAAAAGATGGTCATTGGGCACATTTCTGCCCTAATCCTAAGCCCCCACTAGAATCTTGCCCATGTGTCATCATGATGGTCATTGAAAATCAAATTGTCCTGACAGAAATCTTGGGCTCCAACAGGGACCAAGTCCAGTGTGTCACTGTAAGTGTCATTGAAAGTTGAGCAATCCTGAAAACGCTGTTTCCAGGAACGTTTCATCAGAAAACCCTATGGACCCAAGCCAGGATCTTCCTTTTTAGATATCATCAGATTGACAACAGAGGGCTGACATGTCCTTGGTTCAAAATGGCCCCACATCTCCATAAGTAAGTCTACACCAAGGGTCATTATCAAGATCGGAGGTAAATCAATCTCCATTTAAATTGATATGGGAGCACATATTTCATTTACCTTGAACATTCAGGACTTTTATCCACTTCCTCAATCTCTACTGTGGGAGTTGACAGCATATTCTCTTCCCCATTAATTACTGAATCAATCATATGCTCAGTAGAAAATCTTATATTTTTCCATCAATTCCTTATAATCCCTACCTGTTCCTCCAAACTCCTAGGTTCTGACATTTTAGCCAACCTTCAATTTTCCATTTTTTCACTCTCCCATCCTCTCAAGCCAGTTTCCTTCTCCTCTTGTCTATCCCTTTCCACAAACTCCTCCGTGCCCTAAAAGAAGCCCTTATATCATCCCCTGCTAAATACCCCCTCCAGTTCCTCACTGAAATAATCTTTTTACTTCTCCACCTTCTAGAGCCCTTAATATTCCTGTTCTATAAATTTCTTCAAGACACCGTCTACACATTCCGGTGAAAACAGATCCAGTCCTTATTTTATCCTCCTAACTCTATCTAAAGCATGGTACTAACACTTCTGCTATTTCTAATGGTCCTTCCTCTTACTGCATCCTCACAAATCCACCCTCATATATCCACTCCAATCTCACCTTAGGCTGGTAACTTCTCAATGAGTCTAACTCCTCTTATGCCCCAAGTTGCTTGCTTTGCTGCCACATATCTAGCTTCATGTCTGCCGTGCTTCCTGCTCCTGTCCCCCACTGGGTTACCAAACGTCATGATCAGGTTCATGTGTTAACTTCACCAAGTGGTGGTACCTGTTTCTTTGGTTGGACAAGTGCTGGCCAGTCTGTTGTGATGAGGACATTTCATAGAATTAAGTTATATCACATCAGCTGCATCCACAGCTGATTTCATTTGTAATCAGCCAAGGGAAATGTCTTCTGCAATGAGTGATGCTCAATCTAACCACTGGAGGCCTTTTAAGGAGGAATTAGAGAAACAGCATCTCTTCCTGCTTTGGCTGGTGAGCCTCTCCTGTGGAGTTCATCCAGACCCTCCATCAGAGTCATTGGCTTCACAGCCTGCCCTGTGGATTTTGGACTCTGTATTCTCATGGTGAGGCACTTTTATAAATTTTATATTTGCAAGTGTTCTCTGTTGATTCTGTTTCTCTAGAGAACCCTAACTAATACGTCTTAGTACCAGGATTGGCTCTTAAGAAACAGAATCTTAAAAATCGTTTTTTGTGAATGGTTTTCTATTCTGACTAGACTCAAAGGCACAAAGGACTCATATTCCCATAATCAGAATGACACTCCCAATCCATGGAGTGAGTTGGCAAAATACATAGTCAAAATATCACCATTCGATTCTCCTGATGCTTCATTTGTACAAAGCCAGGCTCTGGAGGATAATGTTTTTGACTCTTTTACAGAGTTCTGTGGAAATAAGAAGTGTAGAGATGTTGGCTGGTCATTGTTAGCTACACTGTCTAAATTAAGGAGTGAAAGGGATGGACTTAAGGCTTCAGAGAGATTCTTAAGCACCTTCTGATAGATGTAGAAGCCTCTATGAGTATCCTGAAGGAAAATCTTATTTCTTATAGCTATAGACTTGAGATCTCTGAAAATTAGACTCAGAATCTTATTGTTAGAGTAGCAATTTTACAACCTAAACTGAAATCTCAATGTTGCATGGTGTCTGCCATTAAAGTGAGAGCATTGGTTGGAAAGGAATGGGATCCTGAAAAATGAAATGGTAATATATAGATTGATAATGATGTTGGGGATGAGGTTGAAACCCTAGGTCATGCTGAGTCATCTCTAGATAACCCTGTAATAGTCTGCCCCGAGACATAGCCACCCTACCTCCACCCTGCCTTGAGGAATTGGACACCCAACCTCCTCCTGAAGTGATTAGCCCTAGAGTGATTAATCCTGTTTCACCAGACGAAACTGCAAATGAAGGCCCTGAAGCAAATGGCTTGGAAGATATTTCTAATTCTTTTCATGACCACCCTCACAACCCCTCATTTCTTCCAGACATATAACTAGACTAAAATCCCAACAGGATCCTAAAGGTGAGGTAAAAAGTATCACATATGAGGAGGTACACTATACTCCAAAAGAACTCTGTGAATTTTACAATTTATATAGACAGAAATCAGGATAATATGTGTGACAATGGATTTTAAGGGTGTGGGATAATGTTGGGAGGAATATAAGGTTGGATCAGGTTGAATTTATTGATATGGGTCCACTAAGCAGAGATTCTGCATTCAATGTTATAGCTCGAGGTGTTAGAAAACTTATTAACAGTCTGTTCAGATCATGGGTTGAAACATGGATCAAAAGGTGATCAACATTATCTCAAGTAGAAATGCCAGAACTTCCCTGGTATAATGTAGATGAGGGGATCCAGAGATTTAGAGAGATTGGAATATTAGAGTAGATTTATCATGCAAAGCCTGCTCTTACACTCCAGGAATGTCTGGAGGATGCACCCTTTACCAGAACAGTGAGAAATAAATTTGTGAGACTAGCACCATCATCCCTGGAGAGCTCTGTAGCTGCACTTCTCTGTAGGTCAGATATTACTGTAGGAACTGCTGTCACTGAGCTGGAATCCTTAAACACAATGGGGATGATGGGATCCCGAGTTGGCAGAAGCCCGGTAGCAGAACTTAATCACCAAGGACAGGGTAGATGTAGCTATAATAATAGCCAGCAAACTCAAAGCAGAAGCAAAATTATATGACTTGCAGAGATTTACAGCATTGGCTAATAAATCATGGGGTACCTAGAAATACAATAGAAGGGCAGTCTACTAAATTCTTGTTCAAGTTGTATAAACAAAAATGCTCAAGTTCAAGTGAACAAAAGTCTAACCTGAACTACAAAAACACAGAGTCACAGCCCCTTAATCAATTTCCAGACCTGAGACAGTTTACAGACCCAGAGCCCCTTGAATGAAGGGGAGGCCAGGTCCCTGTGGAGGAGAACCCTGTTACAGTGCCACAAATTTATACTGTTAAACTTCCTCCAAGTCTTCCCCCAGGAGACTGACAGCCTTTTACCAGGGTAACTGTGCATTGTGGAAAAGGAAATGATCAGATATTTGGGGGATTATTAGACACTAGTTCAGAAGTGACATTAATTCCAGGGAACCTCAAATGTCACTCTGGTCCACCAGTCAGAGTGAAGGCTTATGGAGGCTAGGTGATCAATGACGTTTTAGCTCAGGTCCATCTCACAGTGGGGCCAGTGGGCCTCCAGACCCATTCTGTAGTTATTTCCTCAGTTCCAGAATGTATAATTGGTATAGACATACTGAGCAACTCACAGATTCCACACCTTGGCTGTCTAACGCATGCAATGAGGCCTATTATGGTGAGAAAGGTCAACTGGAAGACACTATAACTCCCCCTACCTAGAAAGTAGTAAACCAGGAGCAATACCAGATTCCTGGAGGGATTTCAGAGATTACTGCCGCTCTTAAGCACTTGAAGGATGTAGGGGTGGTGATTCCCACCACATCCCCATTCAACTCTCCTACTTGGCTTGTGCAGAAAACAAATGGGTCTTGGAGGATGACAGTGGATTACTGTAAGCTCAGTCAAGTGGTAACTCCAATTGCAGCTTCTGTTCCAGATGTGGTATCATTGCTTCAGCAAATCAATTCATCCCTTGGTACCTGGTATGCAGATATTGATCTGGGAAATGCTTTTTTTTCAATAGCTGTTAGTAAGGGCCACCAGAAACAGTTTGCTTTCAACTGGCAAGGTCAGCAATATGCTTTCACTGTCTTACCTCAGGGGTATATCAACTTTCCAGCCCGATGCCATATCTTGTCCACAGGAACCTGGATCGTTTCTCCCACCCACAAGACATCACACTGGTCCATTATTTTTTATAATATCATGTTGGTTGAACCTGGTGAGCAAGAAGTAGCAACTACTCTAGACTTACTGGGAAGACATTTGTGTGTCAGAGGATAGGAGATAAATCCAACAAAAATACAGGGTCTTCCACCTCAGTGAAATTTCTAGGTGTCCAGTGCTGAGGGGCATGTAGAGAAATCCCCATAGAGTGAAGGATAAGTTGCTGCATCTGGCCCCTCCCACGACCAAAAAAGAGGCACAGTGCCTAGTTTGTCTCTTTGGATTTTGGTGACAACATATTCCTGATTTGAGTGTGCTACTCTCACCCATTTATCGAGTGACCAGAAATGTTGCTAACTTTGAGTGGGGACCTGAACAAGAGGAGGCTCTGCGACAGGTCCAGGCTGCTGTACATGCTGCTCTGCCACTTGGGCTGTATGATCCAGCAGATCCAATTGTGCTGGAGATGTCTGTGGCAAGTAGAGATGCTGTCTGGAGACTTTGGCAGGTCCCTATAAGAGAATCACAACACAGACCCTTAGGATTTTGGAGTGAAGCCTTACCATCTGCTGCAGAAAACTACTCTTCTTTTGAGAAACAGCTTTTGGCCTGCTACTGGGCCTTAGTAAGGACTGAATGCTTAACCATGGGCCACCAAGTTACCATGAGACCTGAGTTGCCTATCATGAGCTGGGTGTTGTCTGACCCAACAAGCTATAAAGTTGGGCCTGCATAGTAGCACTCTATTGTAAAATGGAAATGGTATATACGAGATAGAGCCAGAGCAGGTCCTGAAGGCACAAGTAAGTTACATGAAGAAGTGGCCCAAATGCCCATGGTCTCTTTCCACATTACCTTCTCTTTCCCAGACCAGAGCTGTGGCCTCTTTGGAAGTTCCTTACAGTGAATTGACTGAGGAAGAAAAAACTCGGGCCTGGTTTACAGATAGTTCATCATGATATGCAGGTATCACCTGAAAGTGGAAAGCTGCAGCACTACAACCCCTTTCTTGGGGGTCCTTGAAGGACAGTAGTGAGGGGAAATCCTCTCAGTGGGCAGAACTTCGAGAGTGCATCTGGTAATTCATTTTGCTTGGAAGGAGAACTGGCCAGAGGTGTGTTTGTATACTGACTCGTGGGCTGTTGCTAATGGTTTGGCTGGATGATCAGGGACTTGGAGAGACCACAATTGGAAAATTGGTGACAAAGAGGTCTGGGGAAGAAGTATGTGGATAGACATTTCTGAATGGGCTAAAAACATGAAGATATTTGTGTCCCATGTGAATGCACATCAGAGGATAACTTCAGCCCAGAAAGGTTTTAATAATCAAGTGGATAAGATGACCCATTCTATGGATACCAGTCAGCCTCTTTCCCCAGGAACTCCTGTCATTGCCCAATGGGCTCATGAACAAAGTGATCATGGTGATAGGGATGGAAGTTATGTATGGGCTCAGCAACATGGACTTCCACTCACCAAGGCTGACTTGGCTACAGCCACTGCTGAGTGCCCAATCTACCAGCAGCAGAGATCCACACTCAGCCCCTGATATGGCACCATTCCCCGAGGTGACCAGCCAGGCACATGGTGGCAGGTTGATTACATTGGACCACTCCCTTCATGGAAGGGCCAATGATTTGTTCTAACTTGAATAGACACATACTGTGGATATGGGTTTGCTTTCCCTGCATGTGATGCTTCTGCCAAAACTACCATCCGTGGGCTTACAGAATGCCTTATACATCATCATGGTATTGCTTCTGATCAAGGAACACTCTTCACAGCAAATGAAGTGTGGGAAGGGGCACATGCTCATGTAATTCTCTGGTCTTACCATATTCCCCATCATGTAGAAGCAGCTGGATTTATAGAATGGTGGAATGGCCCTTTAAAAACTCAATTACATTTCCAACTAGGTGGCAATACCTTGAAAGGCTGGGGTAATGTTCTCCAGGAAGCTGTATATGCTCTGAATCAGTGTCCACTGTATGGTGCTGTTTCTCCCATAACCACAATCCATGGATCCAGGAACCAAGGGATGGAAATGGGAGTGGCATCACTCAGCATTATCTCTAGTGATCCACTAAGAAAGTTTTTGCTTCCTGTCCCTGTGACTCTGAGCTGTGCGGTCTACAGGTTTTAGTTCCAAAATGGGGAGTGCTTCCACCAGGAGAAACAACAATGATTCCATTGAACTGGAATCTAAGACTGCCACATGATCACTTTGGGCTATTCATGACCCTGAATCAACAAGTCAAGAAAGGGATTGCATTATTGTCTGGGGTGATTGACCCTGACTATCAGGGGGAAATAGGACTGCAACTACATAATGTAGCTAAAGAAGAGTTTTCTTGGAATATAGAGTTCCCCTAGGGCGTCTTTTAGTACTACCATGCCCTGTGATTAAATCAATGGAAAAGTGCAATAGCTCAATCCAGGCAGGACTATCAATGGGTCTGAAACTTCAGGAATGAAGGTTTGGGTCACCCCACCAGGCAAAGAATCACGGCCAGCTGAAGTGCTTTCTGAAGGTAAAGGGAACATGGAATGGGTTGTGGACAAAGATAGTGATAAATATGAACTACGACCACATGATCAGTTACAGAAATGAAGACTGTGATGTTGTTTTGTTCCTGTTATACTATTTAAGTTGTAAGGCATCAAGTTTTAGAATGAATATTACCCAAGGACTTGCACCCTATTCTGAACAGTTAATGTGTTTCCAGTTATATGCAGGACAGTTGAGTATTGCTAGATGAAGGAAAAAACAATATGTTTTAATTTTTTTATTTAGAATATATATAGCTGCCAAGTTGACAAGAGGTGGACTGTCATGGTCAGGTTCATGTGTCGACTTGGCCAAATGGTGGTACCTCTTTGTCTGGTTGGGCAAGTGCTGGCCTGTCTGTTGCAATGAGGACATTTCATAGAATTAGATCATAATCACGTCAGCTGCATCCACAGATAATTACATTTGGAATCAGTCAAGGGGAGTGTCTTTTTCAATGAGTGATGCTCAATCTAATCACCGGAAGCCTTTTAAGGAAGATACAGAAGAGACAGGCTCTCTTCCTGGTTTGGCTGGTGAGCCTCTCCTGTGGAGTTCATCCAGACCCTCCATCAGAATTTTTGGCTTCACAGCCTGCCCTGCAGATTTTGGACTCTGCATTCCTATGGTCATGTGAGAAACTTTTATAAATTTTATATTTGTGAGTGTTCTCTGTTGATTCTGTTTCTCTAGAGAGCCCTAACTAATACACCACATGAGGCGCTCTTCACCTCAAGCACATTATCTGAGGACCCTGCTTCTTCAATGGCCCTAAGAACCACCCTAGCTAAAAAACTCCTCCTGAAATATACAACCCAACTCACACAACCCTCCATTTCTCCCAAAGCACCTCCAATCTGGGGGTCAACTCACCAAAATCTACAACTACTCAAGTATTCTTATGCATTATACACATCCTTCCTTCCCACATAGCACCCCAATAAGGAGACTTAATCATTCCAACTGCAATTCCACTTCATTATCCAAGCCCCAATAACTGCGTGTCAGAACACCTTGGGGGCACCTACCCAATATGCCACAGAGGATTTCCCTCAGTCAATAAATGCACAATAACCAGCACTTGGGCACCATTTTATGTCAAAGGTGAGGGCAAATAAATATAAAAATCCTAAATTAAAAATAAAATGGAGATATTACCTCCACTAGCCAATGCCACATCCTTGAGCTCCTGCTGAAAGGATCCACACATTATGTGCATCTTGATACATATAAATTATGCATCACTACCGAAACCAACAAATTTTCCAAAACTCATTTCCAACCTCTCACTGCAGCTGTAACCTCCTCCTCCATCATTATCTGGGAACACGAAGGAGCATCCACTTGGAATATCTGTACATTAACACACCTACTCACTTTTCACCTGGAAGGGTGTTTAGACCCCGAATATGGAATTTTTTTCCTCTGTGGATCCTCAGCCTCTCTGTGTCTTCCCACCAACTTGACAAGCAAATGTAGTTTTGCTGTCCTCTCACCCTCTATCTCTATAGTCCCCCAAAAGACTTCTTTCTCAATTCTGCTAATTTACTCTCAAAACCTCAGCACCTGGCAAGCTGCCCCTCTCCTAAACCTTTTCTTAGCTGGATTAAGCATCTCTGCAGAGATCAGCACTCTCACCATGGATGTCACTCTGGTGACACCACTATCCAACAAGTTATCCAGAAGCTTACAAGAAACCACAAAGCAACTGGACAACTTGCACAACCAGGCCAATTTCCTACTGGCAGTGGTCCTCCAGAACAGACATGCACTAGACCTGCTCTCCATGGCACAGGGAGGAACCTGTGCAATCTTGCAGGAAACATGTCTCTTTCTTCATGAACAAATCAGGCCTTGTATGAGAAGGAGCAGAAGCACCCAGAAAACAAGCCAATGCTCTAACAGAACACTCCCCAATTTTTTCTCTATACCTTGGAAGCAATGGATTCCTCTCATAATGATTCCCCTAATTCTTCTGTTTCTAGCTCTCCTTTTCACTCCTTGCTTCATAAAACTCCTCACCAACCTCATCACAATAATATTGAAAAACACTGCTGCCTCCATGGCAACCCAACTTTTACTTTTATCCCATGCCCCCATCAGCCCCCAACTTCACTATCTCAAGATAACTGCCCCATCTCATTAAGAAGCAGCTACAGAAAACTGACCATTTCCTCTGTCCCCAACCACTAAAGACACTAGAATGTTAAGTCTGAAGGACAGAAAAAGTTACACCCCACTTCCTAAGACCATGTCACCAAGTAGGATCAAAACCTATAGTCCTAGGTCTACTCCCTGCAACCACAAATGATCAGCCTGCTTTAGCATTTGGCTAAAATCGGAAGATATTTTTCATGGCAACTTCTTAAGTGTACTTTATAAACAAATTCAACTCTGGGCAGTCTCCATGATAATGTGGCTCTAATATACATGTAGCATTGAATGTACATGGAAATTTTCTAGATAATTTGATTATATCCTTCCTATACTAAATAAGATGTTCAAGATATTTGAATTGCATGACCTCAAGAAAATACAAACATTGATCATAGAACCTTTATTGTCTCATGCCTTTATCTATAAGGATTGAAAAACTTACTTACCTTTTAGATTATTCAATCCAAGTATAAGTTCATGATTGTAAAAAAAGTATGATAATTTGTATTATTTTCCTGTGTTGAGTGTTAAGGTTACTAATATACCTTAAAGGCATAGAACTTCAGATATTGTTTCCAAAGGAAAAAGGATTTGTAATGATGTCTGCCACAACAATAGTATGATTCATATGTCCCTGTGATTAGAGGAAACTGTTTCATCTAGTCAAGTTGGATTTGAGACTAAAGGAGCAGGTGAAACTCTTGTAAATGGTATCTTATTTCCTACCCTACTTATAAAATCAATTTACCTTAAGAAAATGAAGAATGGATTTTGTGGGAAACTCTGCATAAATAATTAAGTCAAAGAGACCATTTCATGGCTCTTTTTCAGGTAATGCATCTGTTTGCCAGTATCATTCTGGATAATGCTGTAGATTGTTTTGTCTTTTGCATGCCTCCTCACCTTGCCAGGAAGTGAAGAGAATCTATCAGCATGGCTAACGTCATCTCAGTGTCAGTATTCCTTCTGGCAAGTTCTTTTGATGTCCTGGAGCTGTAGGTTTTATATGGTGTACTCTTCTTAGTGAAGTATCTGACAGCTGTAATGAGTAACCTTATCATCATCACTCTCCTCACTCTAGATCTTCAATTCTATATACCCATATACTTCCTCATAAAGAAGATGTCCTTCTTGGATGTCTTCCTTGTGTCAGTCCCAATCCCAAAATTCATTGTCAACAGTCTAACTCACAGCTACTCCATTTACATTTAGAATGGGCCTTCCAACTGCTTTTAATGACTTCTTTTTCAGCATATGAGATATTTATCCTCCCAGCCATATCTTATGACTGCTACATAGCCATCTGTTAACCTTTGCACTATTCTGCCATCATGGATGGTGGCACTTGTGTGATTATGGGCTATTAGATGGTTATCTGGAGCCATGTACACAGCTGGTACATTTTTCATACTTTTCTGTGGCTTCAATGTGATTCCACAGTTTTTGTGTAATGTTCCCTCAGTATTAAGGTTTTCTGCTCTGAGACATTCATGATAGTTTATGCAAGTATTTGGATTGGTATGTGTTTAGGTGTGTCTTACTTTATCTGTATTGTGATTTCTTATATTTATATTTTCTCCACTGTGCTGAAGATTCCCTGCCATGAAATATCAGTCAAAAGATTTTTCTACATGCTTCCCCATCTCACAGTACTTTTTTTTTATCATTATGGCTTATTTTATCTCTAGCCATCTTAAAATACACTATCAGTTACTGCCAAGATGCTTTCTATCCTATACATTGTAATACCTCCAGTACTTGGCCCTTTATTTTACAACCTGAGAAACAAGGACATGAAAAAAGCTCTGATGAGGTTGCTGTCAAAAACACACATTCAAAGTCTTACTACATTTAGTACATCTCCCTCTGAGAGAAGCAGCTCTGTTTCCATGATGTTTTCATTCTTTTGATATTTTAATAAGTCATTTTATGTATAGTATTCATAGATCATGAATGAATGATTCATTTTATGAATGTAAAATGATTAAATTCATAAAAAAGTTATAGTACCATGAGAAGGATTTAAGCTACCAAGGTGAAATTCATACATGAATTCCCTGAAGGTCTTGACTGTCTAGTGATAAGGTATAGAGAGAAGTAGGTGACAATAATGTAGCACTCTAAGGTTCATAATATCAGTGTGCCAAGATCCTTAAAAACTCAGGAAAGAAATTTAAAGCAAAGGTAAACTCATGGAGTAATTTGCATCAAGGCAAGTTCTCAAAGATGGAATGTGTTCATACAGGTAAGTAGAATTTTACAAAAGATACCAAGCAGATGTTTGAAGTCATGAGACCTGTGTGTGTCTTTGTGTCTACAGACCTCAACTTCAGAAAAAAGCCTCATCTCTCCCTGTGTAACATTAATGTTATTTTTTGCATCATTATCTGAGTCTAAAAGAAGCTATGAAATGTGTTGACATTATAGCAGAAAGTGCCCAATTGCAATGGATTTGATCTATTTTGTCTATACACAACACATAGAATATGAAAATTTCTTCTTTATCTTCTATGTAATCTATCTAAATATTCTATGTCTTACCAAAATTATTTTCTTTATGCTTTTGTCTGAAAGCTGCCAGAATGTGATATGCCAGAAATGGTACAGCTTTCAAAAAGAATATGCCAAGTTTCAAGTTTACAGTTCTAAGGCCATGAAAATGCCCAAATTGAGACAAGACTAAAAATGTCCAAATTAAGGAATTGAGATAAAGATACCTTGGTTCAAGAAGGCTGATGATGTTCAGCTGAAAATGTACATGGTGATGTCTGCTAGCTTTTAGTCCTCATTTAATAAGTCTTCCCAGGGGCATATTCCTTCTGCTACAAATGTCTCTGACTCTGTGGTCTTTATTGGTTCTGGGGGTTCTAAAGCTTCATCAAAAATGACTCCCTCTTAAAGGACTCCAGTAAGCAACTCCATCTTAAATAGGTGGAAGACGTACCTCCACGGAAATCATCTAATCAAAAGTTACCACCTACTGAAGTTTTAACTGACTGCATAGTTTTGTCTTTTCCAGAATGTCATGCAGTTGGAATCAGACAGTACATGAATTTTTCAGGCTGGTTTCTTTCACAGAGCAATGCAGCTTTAAAGTTCCTTCATAGCCTGATATCTCAACTATTTTCATTGCTGAATTGTATGGATCAACCACAATATATTTGTGTATTCACCTATTAAAGGGCCTCTTGGTTGCTTATAATTTTTGGCAATTATGAATAAAGCTGCTATAAATATAAATGTGCATGTTTTTGTGTGGACAGATGCTCTCATCTCATTTGAGTAAATACCTCAGAGCACAATTGTTAGACTGTATTGTTCACCTATATTTAGCTTTATAAGAAGCTGTCAGGCTGTCTTCCAAAGTTGCTGCACTACCAACATTGAAAGAGTGTTCTTATCAATCTATATCCTTACCAGCATTTGGGGTTGGCAGTGTTTTGGATTTTAGCCATCCTAGTATGGTATGGTATGGTAGTATCATATTGTTATTTTAATTTTCAGTTCCTTATTGATATATGATGTTCAACTTTTTTTCATATGATTATTTACTATGTATATATGTACTTTGGTGAGGTAGATGCTCAGACCTTTGGTCCATTTTGTAATATGCTTGCTTGTTTTCTTAATGTTGAATTTTAAGATTTCATTATATATTTTGGACACAGGAAATTTATCAGATATTTGTTTTGCAAATACTTTCTCCAAGCCTATGGATTTTTTCATTATATTAGCAATGACTTTCACAGAGGAGATATTTTACAATTTTTATCTAAGTCCAACTTACATTTTTTCTTTCATCAATTATATTTTGGTGCTGAATCTAAAAATTTATTACCAAACACTTTGTCACTTATATTTTCTACTATATTATCATCTAGAAGCTTTATAACTTTCCATTTTACATTAATATCTATTGTCCAGTTTGAATTAATTTTTGTGAGAGATGTAGGGTCTGTGTCTAGGATAATTTCTTTTTCTAGGATGTCCATTTGTTCCAACATCACTTGTTGAAAAGACTATCCATACTCAGTTGAATTATTTGTTCCTTTATTAAGGGTATGTTTACTATATTTATGTGGATCTATTTTTTGGAAGATATGTTTGACTAGCTTTTCATGAGCACCACCTCATCTTGATTACAGTAGCTTTATAGTAAGTCTTAAAGTTAAGAGGACCTCTATCAGTTTTTGAACATATTTTTCTCATTAATGTTTTGCATAATTAATTCAATTTTCCTAAAATCCTATTGACATTTGGATTAAATAAATAAGCTGATATTGTTTCTCAGTCACATAAAACCAGATTTAATCATTGTTCTAGTTTGAAAGCTGCCTGAAATGTGATATACCAGAAACAGAATGACTATTAAAAAGGGGAATTTAATAAGTCATAAGTTTATAGTTCTAAGGCTGTGAAAATGTCCAAAGTAAAGCAAGGTTACAATCTAAGATTGAAATGTCCAATCTAAGGCATCCAGGGAAAGATACATTGGTTCAAGAAGGCCAATGATGTTCAGGGTTTCTCTCTCAAGTAGAAAGGCACATGGTGAAAATGACAATGTCTGTTAGCTTTCTCTCCAGGATTTTTGTTTCATGAAGCTTCCCCAGGGGCATTTTCCTTCTTTATTTCCAAAGGTCTCTGGCCATTTGGGCTTTCTAGCTTTATCTAAAAATGGTTCCCTCTTAAAATGTTCCAGTAAGTAACCCCACCTTGAATGCATGGAGACACATCTTCATGTAACCCATCTAATCAAAAGTTACCACCCACAATTGAGTGGGTCACATTTCCATGGGAACAATCAAAAAGCTCCTACCCAGTAGTATTGAATGAGAGTTAAAGGGCACATGGCTTTTCTGGGGTACACCGGATTCAAACCGGCACAATCATCTACCCAAATATCCTCTGAAAACTTTGATTTTACCACTCTGAGATCAGAACCCAGCAATAAAAATTACTGTCAAAATATATCCTTAAGATTTTCCAGAGAGCCCATGAAAATTCAACAAGTTATTTGTTTACCATAAGAAAGAGATGTTAAACAGAATTACATTTGTTTGATGTGTACCTATTGCTGAGTTACATGTGCAGAACTGTCATAACAGAAGAGATTTTAGCTTTTCTCCATTAAGTTTGAACTGATAAAATTGTGTTTACTTAAATACTATGAAAATGCATACTTTATGGAAAGTTCCTATAGAGTTTTCAATGCTTCATTGTCTATAATAGGATTTTACTTGGGAAATCACTGAAAAAAAATTGTTTTTACCCTGTAGAAATTAGCAGCTTGTAAATGTAGATGGAATGGCATAATTTGAAAAATTATCTTTTTAAACACTTATGTTATAGTTGATCCAACAAGAATCAGCAATTGGTGCTAAAGCCATTAAGGTGTGGTAATACAAAGATATATTCTCATAGCAACATGATTTCAACAATGAATTACATTTTCTAAATTTACAATAGAGAGAATTTATGGATACCTCCCTAGACAAGTGATTAAAACTAGTATTAATAGGGTGGTGCAATGGTGGTTCAGTGGCAGAATTCTCACCTGCCATACAGGAGACCTGGGTTTGATTCCCATTGCCTGCCCATGCAAAAAGAAAAATTAGTATTAATAATAGTCATCTCTTTGGATGTGCTGCAGTTAGTAGAAAACATCATCTTTGAACTATTCTTTTCAAAAATGTTTAACTGGATTCAAATAAAGGCCCAGATCTGACTTCTGATTTATATGAAAGCAGGAATGAGGAATACATATAACAATACAATGAGAAATAACTGGACTGATCCAACATATGGGATGTTTTGAAACAGACTGACTAGACTCTTCAAAAAAACAAAATTACAAGGGAAAATGAGCAAGTGAGAATCATTGATTAAGAGATAATGAAATGAAGTTTCTTGCATTTTGATTGTTTGGATGTCAATTTCTCTGAATGCTACTCCAACAGGAGTTGGTGATTTCTGAAACACTACAGTAATTTTTCTGCCTTATATCAGGATGTCTGACAAAGCAGATGTCTCAAAAGTTAAAAGGAAATCCATGAAGAAATATTGATGATGAAGAAATAGAGCTGTCAGAGAAAGAGGTTAGAAACACAATGGAAAAAATTTAAAAACATCTTCATTTGAAGGAAAAACAAATCATACTAATCTGAAACAGATAAAGAGAACACCCATCAAGGAAATTGCCTGGAAACCTCTTTCAAAGAGTAGCAGAGGATATTTAAAATCTATGATGGCATCAGTAATGAAAGAAATTTTGAGTAACAATATTAAAGAAAACAAATAAATCCAATATCATCTCAACTGTCTGAATTAAAGATTGCTAAAACTGTATGAAACACTGGAAGTCCCTCCAAAAAAAGCAGAAAAGTTTACCTAATGAGTCTAGTCTACTGAAAATGGAAAGAGCATAGCACAGAGATAATGAATAAGGTCCAGCAATATTGCAGGAATTTGCATTTTGAATAGATGCAAATGTTCCAAGAAATGCAAATGTTCCAGGAGATGATGAACATGCAACTATGTGAGGATATTGTGAATTACTGATTATATATGTAAAATGGAATGATCAAAATAGGAATGTTTGCATTTGCTTTGTGTGTTTTTTGGTATTTAAAAAAATAAAATTAAAAAAAAGAACCATGTTCAGCACTAGCAAAGACCATGTTAGAGACAGAGGACTGAAATATGGCTCTGTTATATTTGAGTGACTTTGTTTGCTTTCACAAATGTTGTTCTTCCTGGACATTAAATTATTTTGTGCTACTAAAGGTAATGACAGCCATCTGACTCTGAAAGTATTTATGATAGATGATAAAGAAAAACAACATTTATTTCAAGAAATTAGCATGTATAGGTTGAGTAATCATGTTTGAAGTCAAATAAAGCATAATTATTTGTTTAGAAAAAAAAGAAATTCCTAAGGTAGTTATTCTCTTTAGTGAACCCTTTAAACAAAGATCAAACAAAATATCCTTTATAAACCATTTTCTGTGTGATAAGTTTATGTATATTTGTGACTAAATTATCACTTAACTAGGTGAAAAATAATTTCTAAGCAACTACAGTCTATTGCCTGAGTTACTTTTATTTATTTGTGAAAAAATACTAAACAAAAAAAAATAAAAAGATAACATTTTATCGAGAAAGCCTCAAGGCACCCTCACAGCTAAAAATAACAACAATCAAATCACCCCTTACTACATTTGAACTCATTTTTGAGTGTCCTCTTGATTTCTTTAGAATTTTAAATTCCTACAAAGGGACCCAGATATAAGTCAGCATTCTCTAGGGAAGCAGGACCAGCAGGCAATATCTGTAAATATTAGATTTATGAGTGTCTCATGCAACTATGGGAATGCAAGAGTCCAAAATATGTAGGGCAGACTTGAAGCTGGAAAATTTATGAAGGGTCTTGATGAACTCCACAGGAGAGGCTCAGTGGCTGAAGAACAAATTAAGTCTCTCTTCTCCCTTAAAGGTATTCAGCTGATCATATCAAATTCAATTGATTGGACTGTCTGATTGTGAGGGCACTCTCTTAATTGATCATAGATGTAATCTGCCACTGATGCAATCAACTGACTATTTAACTAGCCTTCTGAGTTATCAACTAGCCATGAAATATCCCTGCAATAATGGTTAGGCAAGAGTTCGCTAATCAGATAACTGGACACAATCGCCCAGACAAGTTGACACCAGAGCCCAACCATATGTTTTGGTTTGCTAAAGCTTCCAGAATGTGATAAACCAAAAATGGTGCAGCTTTTGAAAAGGGAGTTTGTTAAGTTGCAAGGTTACAGTTCTAAGACAATAAAAAATGTCCAAGCTAAGGCAAGCAGATACAGATGTCTTGACTCAAGAAACGAATGATGATTTGGGGGTTCTATGTCAGCTGAGAAGGCACACGGTGACATCTGCTAGCTTTCTCTCCCAACTACCTTTTTCAAAAGACTTCCCTGTGGACATTTTCCTTCCTCATTTCCAAAGGTCTCTTGTCTTTGTGAGCCCTGTCTCCTCTGAAACTTTTTCTAAAATTGTTCTCTCTTAAAAGACTCTAGTAAGTGACCCACTTTGAATGGGTGGAGAAACATCTCCATGGAAACAACCAAATCAAAGAGTTCCACCCACAATTGGGTGGCTCACATCTCTATGGAAAAAATTAATAGAAAAGATCCCACCCAACAATATTGAATGAGGATTAAAGACCTTTCCTGGTGTACACAGCAGTTTCAAACTTGCACAGTAGCCAACACAGATAGGCAATCAATCTCCTAGCACCTTATTTTTGATTTGATACAAAATAAAGCCTTCCTGTCCTAAGCCTGAAAAAACCTCATCCAACCAATAAAATTGAGGTAACTTTCTTTTTATGTCTATAAAAATCACTTGCCTTTCTGTAAGCTTGAAGGGGCTTTCATTTTTGCAAGTGATCTAGCTTCTCTGCTGCAGAAAATTTTTTGTGTCTCCCCCCAAATTCTTTAATATTGCAAACTTGACTTGATTTGTTTTGCAATGCAAGAGACATTACACATTCATGAGAACGTTACAGAATAAAAGATATCTAGGAACAACTCTCAACAATGATGAAAATTCCTATCTTTGATAAAATATTTTTAATTATTTGAAGATATAAATATGGATCTATGGATATATGAATATAGCTTAATTGAGAAACATATTGGATGAACCTAGATGAAACAGGAAAAGAAGCTTAGAGGCACAAACATAAATGTTTTCTAAGTACCTGAATGGGAAGTTCCTTTCCTCTGAGTAAAATTACTGCAGCACTTTCTTTTGTAGGGCTTAGGATATTTGCTGCTAAATGGTGTATATTCCCACCTTTCCATAGAAGCAGGTGTTAGTGCCAATTGTGTCTTTATAGGTTCTCACCAGAGTTTTGGATGGTATTCCCCCAGTGGATATGTTTTGTGAATTTTTAAATATTTAGCATTGTGAGTCTTCTTGGTAACAGGAAGATGGGCTCCAGAGCTCCACCACCCCTTCTCACAGTGCCCTCTGGCATTATGCTATAGGGCTAGTCTGGAGGCAGTGTTTACTGATGAGCTAATATGATGAATTTCTTTTTAGCAGGTGCATTACAGATTTTCATAGTAATAGGGCATTTTTATCCACTTTTAGGGCATGACTAGAGGATGTGGCTAATATTTTATAGTTTCAGAGGTAATGAAATTTGGCTGTGCCAATTACTCAAAGTGGGAGATGCCATTTATGGCTTCAGGAGCTTGGTTTTCATATGAAATCATTTAAATTAAAACAGAGGTTTGCTTTTAAAAATATTTCCAGTAGGGTTATTTTAACAAATAGAAGGTAATTTATATATGTCCTTTGCTTCTTTCTAAGTTTCTTTGTTGAAGATGAAGTTTTGACTTATAGATGACTGCAAGCACTTTTAGGGAAACATTAGAGTAAAACAATTGTGACTGAAAATTGACAGATGAATTATCACAGATTGCTGCTGCGGTGTACAATTTCTTTAGAATAATTAAAACCATGACTAGCAGCACTATACTGTTGTCTAATATGCAGATAAGTAACAGAAGGCTATAAAATCTATTTTATGTTTTAAAACTTTTTAAACATGTTTTATGCAACTTATAACATGCTAAAGAACTTAACTATTTTTAATATTTCATCTTTTACAAGGTGAAAGGAAAAAATGCAACTATTTAGAATAAAAATATATTCTTTAGGGTTTGAACTTGAGATGGCACCATTTTAAAAGATTTTAACAATATTTGGTTTTGTTATCCAGTAATGGCAGTGAATTCTTTTGCCTAACACACTCAAATAAACAATTCCTGAGACACTGAGGATTCAAAGAGAGAAAAAGTTTATTACTATGCATGTAGCAGGAGAACAGATGGCCTATTAGCTCAAAATCTGTCTCCCTGAATTTTAATAATTCTGATAGTTTTATTAGAGAAAAGGATGGACGAGGCATAGAATAATGAGCACAGTGGCCCCAGATGATGTAGTTATAGGTGATCTAATTATTCAACATGTACAGATTAATTACATGCTTACTGACAAAGCATGTGTAAGAAACCTGCCTAACATTGGTGGAGACTCATCTCTATGGAAACCACCAAATCAAAAGTTGCCACCCACAACTTGGTGGGTTAGATCTCCATGGAAACAATAAAAAAGTCCCTACAAGAAATATTGAATGAGGATTAATGAGCATGGCTTTTCTGGGGCATGCACAGTTCCAAATCAGCACAGGCATTAATCATAAGCTTCATTTTGCTATTAGGGAAACAAATTTCTTAAGGACAAGACTGAAGATTCAGACCCTGGCTTTTTAAATTGGAAGTCCCTCTTCCTTAATGAATTATCATGAATTCCACAGGTGGAGAAGATTAATAGTTCTATTTTTCTCAGTCCCTCAAGAAACTTTTGCAGATATGTTTTCATTTTCTGACCAAAAGAATTTGAAATGCACTATGGTATAACATTAACTTGTACAGAATATTAAGGATTTGTCCTTATTTCAGGTTCTGTGTCAAAAACTGAAATAGGTTGTTTAAATAAACTGACTGGATAGATTAAATTAGATAGTGTGCTACAGAACATATTATTTTTACCTTGGATGTGGATTTACCCTCATTTTAACCAGACTGGCTTTCATCACGTCTTCAATCACTGCTTTATCATTTCAAGTTTTTATCAGTTGCTATATAGACTTATGCTGACTTTCAGAGCTGGAGAGCTAAATCTAAATATCAGGTATCACACAAATACTTAAAGTTCCCAAGAACTATTGAATTATACAAAGAGTGAGGTATTTCAGAATTTAAAGATAACAGTTAAAGATTTCAATTTGAGGTCCAATTTTCTAAGCATTTTTAAATGAAACTATTTTGAGAAATAAAAACATTTGTTGTTTTATATTAGGAAATCATAGCAGAAATTTTGCTCTGCTTCACTTTCTTACATTTACAAACTATGTTAATTAACCAATAAATATGATTTATATATTTTTCTTGCCTTTATTTTAAAGCTTTCCTTGTTAAAGTTGGAATTCTGACTTATCACTGACCTCATATACTTTTAGAGAAGTATTAAAGCAAAGCAGAGCAACTAACAAGTAAAATTTGGCTGATTCTATGATCTGTATCTGTTTTTAAGAATAACTAAAACCATGATTAGCAAAACTAACAAAGGCACGCCATTGTTTAACATCATACAAATTAGTATCAGAATATAACATAGACAGGGACAACATTGTCAAATTTTTAGGAACTTTTTACCATCTCTAAATATATGAATAATACTTTAACCTATACAAATTTAACCAGAAATATGATAGAAAATTCCTTTTAACCACTGTAATACCTTCTAAACATCTTCTATGCAATATGTTAAGTTGCACAACTTAATTTTACAAGGTTTAGAATAAATTATTTGTAACACTTTTTCCCTTAACGGTGAGAGGGCTTGTCTTCTGAAATACAGGATGATAAGGCCAACATAAACATCAAAAGGAATATTACTCTGATGTAAAATCTTTGCTCTATAGACAGAGTAAACAGATGATTAAATAAAACTTATTTTAAAAACTTTACATTAAAAGCAGACTGACAAACCACATTATTTTAATAGGGAGAAAACTAAACTTTAGTATTGTATGAGTACCCAGTTTTAAGTGGAACCTTTTTTCAAATATATGATAAACAGACATTAAATTTTGGTCAATACTGATTAAGACAGACAAAATTCACTTTTATAAACTTCTTTGTGGCTCTTTATATTCACTCAGAGCATATAGTGAACAATGACTGTAATAAGCAAAATTCACTTCCTTCAACTGTCTACTGCTTTCTGTATTCATTCAGGGCTTGTAGTCAACAATGTCTATAAGAAACATAATTGATTTCCTTAAATTTACACCACATCCATATCCATTCTACCTATAGTTTTTATTTATCCAGACTGCACATAATCAGAAATGAACTTAATAATATATTCACAAAGCTTTTTGAACATGCAAACTTCTTTCCAATAACAGTATTACTAAAGGGAGGAAGAGACAGAGACACTACAACCTAAAGGAGGAAATTCACACTTGGGTTTGGAACATAGTCAAGCACTTATATGCTTCATATTCAGAACACACAAATGACTACAATATGCTTAAAATGTCTCAGCCCAACTCAGCACTAACTTCAAAGATGAGAGAGCCCCAAGTTTAAATATAATCAGCTTTTCAATTTTTAAGGGACTTATATTTAGAAAAAACTCAAATTTTCCTCAACCTTATTCCTAAATGCTAAATAATACTAGGGATATATTTGTTCACAAAATTAAGTCATGACTTCTAAAAACTAGTACAGAGCTTTATTTATTTATTTCTATATTCCTCTTTAAAGGTTTTCCAAGTGCCATCTCTTCTATGAGAACTTTTCAGATTATTCCTTTTAAATTCATCCAGGACTTCTATTCCTTTATTACTACTGTCTTTTACTATTCCCTAGTACATGTACATTTTTAACTAGAATATAAAATCTTTGATGCTAAGAATTAGTTTTTTCCTAAGGACACTCTTTACTAATAGAAATATACTGATTGACTTTTACAAAGTGTTGTCACATTCAAATTCTTACACATACTGAGGTAACAAATAGACAAGTTAACAAGAGCCAGATTCTTTGAAATCCAGGTCATCAATGTTATAAAAATCCATCTATATATCTTTATAAACATAACTTATTTCTTAAGTAGAGTATTTTTAAAGCATTAATATATTTTTATTTTATTATATTTAATGTGTCATCATATATCCTGTGCATTGCTCAGTTTATGTAACCTAATGAACATGTTTGAAAGTGTTGTGTACCCCAGAAAAGCCATGTTCTTTAATCCTGATTCAATATTGTAGGTTGGAAACCTTTTAAATAGATTATCTGCATGGAGATATAATACTCAGAACTGTGGGTGTGACCTTTGGATGATATTATCTCCAGGAAGTGGTGGCACATCCAATTGTGGCTGTGGCCTTTTGGTTAGATGGAGATATGACTTTACCCATTCAGGATAGGTCTTGATTAGTTTACAGGAGCACCTTAAAACAGGAAATATTTCAAAGAGAGATCAGAGCTTACACATCCAGAGAACTTTGGAAATGTAGAAAGAAAATGCCCCAAGGGAAGTTGTTTGAAACCAGAAGTGAAATACCCCAGCAGATGCCAGTCACATGTACTCGTAGCATACAGAGGTGTTCCAGACCCATCAGCCTTTCTTGAATCAAGGTATCTTACCCTTAATTTGGCCATTTTCATAAGCTTAGAACTGTAACCGTGCAATGTAATAAATTCCCTTTATAAAAGCTTTTCCATTTCTGCTATATTACATTCCAGCATCTTAACAAACTAATACACCTAATCTATCTATTTAAGCTCTTTTGAAGAGGAATATTGGGAATGTTATAATATAAGCCTATTTTATTAGTAAGCTTGTGTAAATTTGGGGAGAACAAATCCAAGCAGAATCAAATCATATTTTTTCAATTCAAAATTGTATCATAAAATTCTTTTTATTTGAGGTTGAAAAAAATCAGTTTGTTTTCATAGTACCTTAAAAACACAAACAATTTAAAAAGTGCATTGACTGTCAAGTTTTGGAAAATATTACACTGCAGTTGTTTAATTTGTCCAATGCCTAAATCCAGGAAAACTTGTCCATATCTCTCAAAGTTCTTTCATTTTACTTACAGAAATTTGGTAATTAGATTTTATTCATTTACTCCTATACAAAGGCTATTTATATTTTAATAATGATAGGTTTACCACAGTTACAATTGCAAAGGTGTTGTTGGAAAAATTATTAACAAACATGGCCTGTTCTGTAGCATTTTTTATGCTTACCATTGCTAATCTCCATGTCCCATAAATAAATAATTCCATGTCATATTTCCCCCATTTTTATGTACCTCACCTTCCCCCCTTACCTGTTTTAGGTGTTTAGACTTTGCTGCAGAATGAAGCCTAGTATACTTAAAGTTTTGGGTGAGAGCCATGGAATTTTGAGAGGTCTTATGCCCTTCTTTAACTACTTCCTATTATTAGATTTATTTTACTAAAAGCTGTGACCAGGATCATTAGAAAAGAGGCAGCCCTTTGGCAGTTTTGTGCTGGCTTAGGGAAATTCCAGAGGAAATTTTTCTAAGGCCCAAATTTGTTTACAGTATGAAAACTACTAAAGTTTGAAAACTACTGTTCATGGAGTTTTTTCTCTTTTCTACTCTTTTCCTTCAGGAGTATCAGTTTATATAAAATTTATATAAAACCACCTAATTATTTATTAAGCAATTGCAATACAGCTTTTCTAAAAAAATTTTTGTTGACTTGTTATTACCATCTGGAGAATTAAGGACATACATTGAACAGGCAGACAGATACAAACAGAAACTTAGACAAGAAACAGAAACACAGAAATACCTTGTGTGATTTTTAGTATTATAATGAGGTATAGGTGACTTGGAGGTTAAAGTCTAAGCTACTGTGCATTCCAGACAGACCCACTTTGGTTAGACCCACTTCTGCTAACAAGATAACTTTGGACTTGGGATGGGTTAGCTCTGTGATGATCCAAGACCTTTCAATAATAAACAGTAGTGGCTATCTTTAGTGGTTACAAGACTCTAAAGCTGAACAGCAGTAGAAATGGGTGCAACTGAAAGTCACAAGAGTTTTACAATTACAGTGGTAGAACATAAAGGCAATATAATCATTATCAGAGTTAAGGGCAGCTGGATTACAATTTGGAGATTTCAGGTAGTTCCCTCTGTTTACTCCAATATGCCAGAAAGGAAAAGGTATACCTATATAAAAGTTCAGTAATCAAAATCATCACTTAAATCCTAATTTCTTGGTTACAATTCCTTAGTTAACTAAAGTTAATGAGAAGACTTAGCTCCTTTAAAAGTGAGAAGACTTGGTTTTCTTAAACAACTAAGAACATGATAAAGTCATCATAAAGTACAAGAAATTATTCTGATAAAACATAGACTTTCTGCTTTTTGCAATGATTATTTAGAAAAAAAAGTTAACGTCTTAACAAAAAAAGACCAATAATGTAAGAAAACTTTGTTACTTTATTACAGAGAAAGCTAAATTTTATTTCACAACATTTTATTTGTTATGAAGGTTTTTAAAATTTATAGAGGCATAAAATCTTACTCAACTTTAACCACGGAAATTTTCTTTTCCACAAATTTATGCAAATTTCTACATCTATTCAGGTTCTGTCCTACATATTCTTCTTTCTTATTGTGTAACAACCATTCATTATGAACAAAATTACCCTCTTTTGTCCTTTCACAAAAACACACATTTTATAAATCACTTAATTTTACCAAAATGATTCTGTAAACTGTTTTTAAGTAAAAAGCTTAGAAAATATAGTTACCATTAAAATTAAATGTTAGAATATTTCTAAATGCTTAAAACACTTTGTGAATGTATTTTTGAAACAGTAATATACATTTTTAACAGTAATTGGAGGCAAATATGTTAGGTTTGAGTAATGTCTAGAGACTGACTGATCACAGATGAAGGGATCTAATCAGGCACCAGCAATGGTTGGGATCTGAAGTCAGATTTAGCCTTCCAGGGAGGGCAATTAGATTATCTTTAAAACTGAAAGTTTGGATGGGGTGAAATGTTAAATGCTGTTGCAGTAAGGTAGACTTGTAACTGCTAGAGGCAGATGCAGCTGCCAGAGGGCAGGTATAGGATCAGTTATGGAAATACTGTGTAGGAATATCCATTAAGGTCTAGTGATTATGGAACTGCTGTGTGGGAGTAACTGTTATGGGCTAGTCACATCATGGGGAAAAGGGTCTTGCCTAACATTCCAGCCTTTGGTTTTATACATAAAACAATGGATTGGGAAGGTCTATTGGGTCAGGCCAGGGAAGGAGGGCAAGGAAAGGGTTTGAAGTTTATTTATTCTGGTTACATCCTGTTTTTAGGAGTTGACATGGGGGTTTTGGTTTTCTCCCTCCCTGGTGCTTAGGTAAATGGGGGGTATTTTTTTGAGTGAGAGACCAATATTGAACCTTTCACAGTAGAAGAAAGTTTTCCACATTGCTTTGAACAATATCGTAAACTGTAAAGAGAATCAAATGTGCTAGAGTTTGCATGATGTAGGGTCCTGCAGATGTTAAGAAAAGAAGAGTTATTAGTAGGATGAGAGTTGGGATAAGCCAGGAGAACTTATCCTAGGAAGGAACTTTCCTTCCTTTTAATTCTTGGGATGCTGAAGGACAAATGTCTTTTTTCTGTATCTGCTTCAGGATGGTGTGTGTGTGTGTGTGTGTGTGTGCGTGTGTGTGTGTGTGTGCGTGTGTGTGTGTGTGTGTGTGTAGTTGTCCTTACATTTCATTATAAAGCAGTGGCTGGTACTGATATTTCTTCCAGGGGAGTAACATGTCATTGTTAGCCTGATTTGTTATTGTTTCAAAAGTTCTGTGAGTAAAACTAGTTAAGAATTGTTAAAGACAGAGCCAAGAAATGAGAAGTGAGGACTTTTTAACTGTTTCAAATCTGAAAAGGGGTGCTGTAATTAAGGGGCAAATGGATGATATGATGAAAGGAAGACTTTGGTGGCAAGGAGAAGGATTTTGTATGTGAGTCTAGTTTGTTAGAGAAAGAGAGGGAGGCCCCCATGCATGCTAAAGGATGTTAAGAGGATGCTGAAGGAGCATAAGGGGGAAGGGGTGGCAAGTGGTTAGAAGGGTAGAAATCTGTAGAGAACTCTGTGAAGAACTCTGAAGGATTCACAGTTTTTTCTGGTTTCTTTGGAGCAGTGGAAGTGAGAGGAAGACATTCACAGAGGAGCAAAATTTGGTGGTGGTACAGGACTGGCAGAGGGAAGGAAGGTTACAGAGGAAAAAGAAAGGCTGAATATAAAGAATCTCAGACCATTTTCCATTGTGCTGTATAATGTTCTCAAGGTCTCAGAGGACTTGGATGTCAAAAATACCATGTTTAGGGCAGTGCGTGGTTATTATTAATTTATATTGTGGCCAAATTAATGTAGAGTAAAAAGGAGTTTTTGGTCAGACATTGCTTCTGTATAGAGACATTAAGATTACAGAGGAGGCACTTTACAGGGGAATCCTTGGGGGAACAGAATAAGTCCTGCCTATGACAGATGGGGGATGAATCTTAGAGCCCTGAGGAGTGGAGAGAAGATAGGATAAGGAAAAACTGAGGCTGTCACTTTTAAATGAAATAGAAACTCTCAAGAGGGTGTCCCAAGCTTGAGAGATTAAAATCCCAGTGAGTATGTGGAGGAGGGATGAGGGTGTCTCACCACCTCACTTGCTCCTAGAATCCTGGGCCCCCCAGTACAGGCAGCCTTTACCCCGTGCTGAGATTTCAAGACACATTGTCCTAGACAACAGAAAAAGAGAGTGCCAACCAGAAAAAAAGAGAGCATTTTCCTTAATATGAGATAATTAACAGACATCCGAGGAGGTCTCAAAACTTGCAAAAATTCCAGCCATGGAATTAGTGTCTTGTTGTTTGCTTGGTTGGTAATGGAGAGATGTAGGCTCCAACCAATAAGTTTATCTCAAGGAATCCTTCACAGGTTTCAGCTTCAAAATGCTAGGTTTGAATAAGCTTGGAGACAGACTGATCAGGAAGCAAAGGGATTTATTTGGGTACCAGCCTGATGGGGGTCTGAAGTCAGACTTCAGCCTTCTGAGGAGAACAATTAGAGGACCTTTATACTTGAGAGTCTGGGTTGGGTGAAAATGTATATATATATTACACTGTCACCTAAACCAAACAAAACAATGATTTAAATTAATGCAAATTTTGAAGGTTTTTTTTTTAACAGTTTTGTAATATTCTTTTGGGCTATGTTAGTTTTCTGCTTATGCCAAATAAAATATGACACTGAATGACAGTGAAACTGGGAACAAGATTTATCATCTTGTATTACAGTTATTAGATTAGAGAATCTGAGAGAAATTCCTAATATTAATGCCCTTTTCTATGCCTGCTCTATTTATGTAATTATAAGGCAGTGTCCTCAGCAGGTTTTGGACATACTGGGCAGATACAGGCTAAAGGTTTTGCTTTTTAGTTACTAGAAGGAGAAATTCTTCCCTGTTTAATGATTTTCCCAGTAGAGTTTTCCCTCATAATTACAGATTTGTTTATCAGCTATACAGGGCTGTTTGAGGGACTTTGTATTCATCTGACAACCTGCATTTTGGCTAATTCTTTAATTGCATTGGTAATTCTTGATGTCCTGTCTGGAATTCTAGCTTTTTGGATCCCAAATCTTTTGAGCTAAGACGGCTCTCACTTTTGACTACTTTTCTGATCTCTTAATTTTAAGAACTGACAGGCTAACACCTTTATATTATTATCATTCTTATTTAGCTATTCTCACAAAATTGTCACTAAAGTAGAGGTTGAAATTTGTATATCTCCATCCAGCTTTAACTCCTCTTTCAGTTTGATGATTCCTCTGTCTTTTTTGAGATAGCTTATTATAGTTGACCATATGACACATAAAAACAGCAAGCTGATTTCTGGTGCAGTGTGTCTGTTCATCTGTTATCTTTACTAAGTTTCATAATCTTTTGTCTGTAACATGTGCTCTATTCCCTCAGTCATTTTCAGGGTGACACTTTAATCACAGGGAGGTTTGTAGTAGTTATGCACTCAAGTTACTTCTCATTAAAGAAGCAGACTTCCCTAGCTCATGATTTGGGTGCAGAGAAAAAAGGATTGGATTTTGAATGGGAACATTGTGGTTGGGTTACACGGGTTAGGTTTAGATGACTTTGCAGGGACTGAGCAGGAGGTCATCTGGCCTCAGAAAAAGAACTTTATACATGAAAAGGACTTTTCCACCTGGGTGCCCCTTAGCTCCTTTGGCAGAACCAGATGTTACAGTTAGATAAATGACCACAAGGTTTATGGATGAAAGATGTTTAAAAGCATCAGAAATGCCAGCACCTCAGCCATCAGGAAGTGAATGAAGCAATACCAGAAATGCCTATAAGATAAACAATAGGCACACAGTCAAGGCCTATTTCTCCTTGATAATCCTTGATGGTACATGCAGCTGCACATCAAAGTGCATCAGAACACCAGCAACCAATAAGATCATAAGTCAACAAGCCCCTATCCAATTAAGGGACAGAACACCACTTAGTGGGCACCCTACCCCTCAACATGATTTTCTTTTTTAAAAAATGCAGCTCTCAGAAAGAGAGTAGGAGCCATTTTCTTTCCTTTCACTGGCTCCTACTTGCTTTCTCCCTTCAATAAATCTGTTAAGCTTTAACTTGCTTTCTGTCTCATGCAGATTTGTTAACAACACTGACCCAAAATCTGGTGCCAAAATCTGGAAATGGAGGTTAGACTGAGAACTGAGTTTCCAGCTCCTCAAGGTGATGGGACAGCCTAAGTCAACTCCATTTTGAGGTTAGACCAAGGCTTAAGTTTCCTGCCCTTAAGCCTTAGTCTAACCTCCAAATGGAGTTGACTTAGGGTGTCCCATTTTGGGGTAATGGGACAATCCCCCAGTCAATTCTTTTCCTGAACCACATGGTCATTCAGGTTTCCATGTGCTCAATGGCTTCTGTCCATTGGCTCAGACCATCTTGATATGACACTGGCTCACATCCATGGTTCTCAAATATGTACAACTAATTCAGCCATAGGTAAGTGATGTCCTTCTACCAAGATCCTGCTCTCAAGTGTTTTGCTCACTGTTCTGCGGACACCTCAGTCCACCCCAGTGTGGTGTCCTGACCCACTTTAGCATTGTGCCCCAGCCTCCTGGCCTTAAATCTGATTGCTCAGTCAAAACTCCCCAATAACAAACTGGGGGTTCCTGCTATGTCACCATGAAGGACCATGGATCTGAGTTGTTAGTCTCACTTAAGCCACATCCTGAGTGGCCCTATAAGTCTTCAAGGGAGCTGGTAATCATAAGCCTCCAAGGGAGAAGTAACTCATAAGCCTCCTATGTGAAGAATTCCATGAGTCTCCCATGAGCAAGGCCCCAATATTTGTCAGCCTCATATCCCCAAGGAGCATAAGCCTCCATGGGAGCTGTTAAAAGTATGCTTCCCACAAGCAGACTTCTGTAGGTCTTCCCTTCCTCACATAATCATCGGTAATGCCCAATCACTTCACAGTAACTCTAAAACTAATATTCCCCCTAAATCTATTTCTTTTGCATGTTTACCCCATAATATCAGTGAACTCCAATTAAAAGGGGAAATAAAGCCAAATAAAATTATTTTTTTTCCTGCAATACAACCTGGCCACAATACCCCTTTGAACAATAAAAAACATTGGCTGGAAAATGACCCTTTCAATTGGAAAATTCTCATGGAACTTGATAATTTTATTTGATGCAATGTTAAGTGGTCTGTAGCTGCCTGCTCCCAAGCTTTCTGGACCCTCATGTTTCAAACTTCTCTGTGTCACTCTGTTGCTTTGTATCAAATCTTCCTCCTTCATGAAAAACCTAAGCATTCTTCCCCTCCCTCTATGGAGGCTTCAGACCTTAACCCTGAGGAGACCTCCAGTCACTTCTCCTCTTTCAACCCTTCTGACTCTCCCTCTCCTGAATATACTTCTTATCCACAGTCCTCCCCAAGCCCCTCTGTTTCCCTTCTCTCTTCCTCAACCCCTTCCCCTCCCACATTTTCTTCTACCTCCAATAAGCTCTATCTTACTTTAGCATCCACTTTTTCTCCCTCACTCCTTGTTGTACCCAAACTCCCCAATATTTTTCACCACCTTTCACTTGACAGTAAATCCCCCATCAAAGATACTATTTCCCCTATGAGAAGTAGTGGGATGGAAGGCATAATGAGAGTTTATGTTCCCTTTTCTCTCTCAGACTTAAGCTAAATTGAAAAATGGCTCAGATCCTTCTCAGCAGATCCAACTAAATTTACAAGAGTTTAAATATTTAACCCAATCTTATAACTTAACTTACCAGGATGCTTATATTATTATAATTTCCACTACAACCCTAGAAGAAAAAGATTGCATTTTTTGCAGAAAACTCCATTACTCTCCATGTTATGCAATGAACAAATGCAGATGCCACAGCAGACCCAAATTGGGACTATTAGGACCAATCCCCAGATAAGAAGAAAATGAAACATTGTCTTCCTTGTATTATTGAAGGAATGAGGGATGCAGGTTTCAAGGCCATTAATTATGATAAGATTTCAAAAATCACTCTGTAAAATATGAAGACACAGCCTCCTTCCTAAACCCTTTAATTGAGGCTATTTTAAAACTTACAAATATTAACCCATCCTCCAAAGAAGGGCACTTTTCCTTCATACTTACTTTATCAACCAATCAGCCTCAGACATTCAAAAGGAATTTCAAAGAATAGAACAATGTCCTCAGGTGCCCCTGAAAGGACTCATGAAAGCAGTTTTTAAAGTGTTTCATAACAGACAGGAAGAAAGAGAACAATCAGAAAAACAAAAAGATCCAGAAAGAGGTAAAAGAAAAACAAAGAGAAGAAAAGGGGGCAGCCTGAGAAAGACTCAGACAAGAAAGTGATGATGCCCATTATTTTCTCTTTGCCAATGCCTTGAGACAATCTAGGGTAATCCATTATAATAGAAACCAAAATTTGGGGGGCAAGGAAATGCCATCCTACCCATGCTTTAGTTGTGGTAAAATGGGTCACTGGGCCAAACAAAGCACCCAGGAACTAATCCAGTGACCACAGGGCACATGTCAGACCCCTGCCCTCAGTGCCACCAAAGAGGCCACTTAAGAGCCAACTGTCCTATGGCTTCTAACCATGGGTTCAGATGGCCTTCCTCTCCTGAACGGGTGTCAACAGCCCAGAACTGGATAACCTCCTCAGACTAGCTACAGACAACTGATGAGGCCCAGGTTCTGGCATAGACCTGACTGTGACCATCACTTCAGTGGAACCCAGGATAACTTAAAGTGGCAGATAGCCCATTTCTTTCATTTTAGACATGGGCACCACCTATGTAATTCCTTATTTCTCCAAAGCTTTAAACTTCCTTTTCTAGAGTGGTCACTTTGTCTTAGGGTCTTAACCTCTGCAGCACTCCTCATACAAAAATCTCTTAAACTTGTGCCACAACTCAATTATCTGTTCTCTCTTCTCATAAGCCCCCTTCCCTCCTAACTCCTCAAGCTATTTCTAGTGCTTCTCGCTCTCATATTCAGTCTTTACATGTGTAGCTCCTTTGTAACTCCCAGGTTAAAATATCCTATTCACCTCCAATTCCTAACCCAGCAAAATTCCTTACTCTTCTAAAACATCAGAAACCTATGCATAACTGTATAGAAGCTATAAATAATCTCCTTTACCCATTTCCCAACATAAATGATTCCCTTCTGCCTTCTACAGCTAATACCTGGTTTATTGATGGCAGTGCTTTTAAAGACCCCTTTAAGCAGGGAAGACATGTTATAGCATCTGCCCAGGAGGTAATTGAGTCTGGACCTCTGCCTCCTGGGACCTCTTCCCAACAGGCAGAGCTCATTATCCCTCATGCAAGCTCTCCAGTTAGCAATGAATATCCCCACTAACATTTATATATACTTTAAATATGTTTCCATATTATTCATTCAATATAGCTATATGAAAAGAGAGAGGATATCTTACTTCCAAAAATTCCCCTATTATTAATAAAACTCTCATCTTTAAACTCCTTGAGGTAGCACAAACCCTGGCCCAGGTAGCAGTTATTCACTGTAAGGGTCATAAAAGTAGAAAGGACCCCATCTCAATAGGTAATAACAGAGCAGATGAAAAAGCAAATAGATAGGCTCAGTCCCCTACTCAGCTTCTAGTAATGCACACCCCAGCACCTGCTTACTCCACCTTACAGCAAAGAGATTTGGTCCAGCATGGTGCCACCCTCAATGAGGGAAGGTTTTATATAAATGATAACGTAATCTTGCCCCAATAACATGTGTGGAAAATTTTAACTGACCTGCATGACCAGTTTCATAACAGCCAAGCCACTAGCCTCTCTCCTATCTCACACCATAAATCATCCTAACATTTACTTGGAGCTCCAGCATATCCCTAAACTATGTACCATCTGGCAGCACTTCATCCCTTAGGGCAATCTCAAACCAGCCCTGGGTTTAATACTTTCCATTAAGCAAGAGGATAAATCCCTGGGCAAGACTGACAAATTGACTTTACTAATCTTCCACCAATTAAAAATAACTCTTAGTTTTTTGTAGATACTTTTTCAGGGTGGGTTGAAGCTTTCCCTACCACCCCAGAAAAGTCTTCTGAAGTTACTACTGTTTTAACGCAAAGCATTATTCATAGGTTTGCCCTCCCTATGTCCACAGAATTGGATAATGGTCCTGCATTTGTTTCCCAAATTGCACAGCAAGTGTCTCAAGCCCTAGGTATACATTGGCAATTACATACCCCATACTGACCCCAGTCACTGGGCAAAGTAGAATGAATGAATGGCATAATTAAAATGCATTTAACTAACCTAAAGACCCAGACTCAATTACCACTGCTTAAATTCTTACAAATTGCGATTCTCAAAAATTTAAGTGTCCCATGCAAGCCCCATATGCTAAGCCCTTTTAAAATTATGTATAGAAAGCTTTTATTATTTGGCAACTCCCTCCACAAGTCTGCTCCTATGGAAACTATGTCCCCATTTTGACTAAAATTCAGACAACTCTTAGGGATTATGCAAATACTGGCCTACCTCAAGATACCCAAAGCTCCTTTAATCCTCATGTATCCGCAGGTGACTATGTATATCTAAAAAATCTTCAACCAAAGTCTCTAACCCCCTTTTGGATGGGATCATACCTAGTTTTACTCACCACTCGAACAGCAGCTAAATTATCAGGGTTAACATTTTAGGTTCATTCATTTTAGGCTTAATATGACCTAACAAGAAGCTGAAATGGACCGTGATGTTCTCACTAGCCAGATGAGGGGCCTCAACCAACAATATTCATGTATGCCTATTAGAGCACTCAAGCTTAAAATCTCCAAGACCAGCCCCAGCATAGAATGAGTACTTTGGCTTGCCATATCTGCACCTGGCATTTTTTATCTTTGTATTTGTATTCCTTCTTCAGATAGTAATTTTAGCTCTCTGAGAGGAAATATGCCTTAGCTATTTCCCAAAAACTAACTTTACCCTAAAATGTGGTGAAAATATACACAACAAAATAACTCTTCCTCTTCCTGGCACTAGGGCATATTCACTCCTTAGGGCATAATCACTTATGAGTGATTTTTCCTCTCTTTTCACATTTCTGTAAAGAATCACTAACAATCTAGCCCAGTACCCCTTGAAGGTCCTTTTTATCTGCACTCCTTTTTGGAACTCATTACCAACCTTTGGCTTCAGGGAAATTTACCAAATTACACCCTGATCAAATTACCCTATACCCTTTCATTTAAATGCTCCTAGCAGCTAATCTCTAGCTTGATTAACATCTTTCCACCATGTCACTTTTCCAGTTTACTAGTTTCCTTATAATACCACAACTATCTTCTCAACCTCAACACCCATTTACACCCATTATCCAAAGTACTGCCACAACATTTAGCAAAACAACTTGCTGGATATGTCCAAATTCTATAAACTCTACATCTCCCTCTATCTTAGACTTTGCAGTAAGCCTAGAAATGCTGTCTACAATCACTCCCCAATACTGTAGATTTAAAACACTTTATGCAGATGACCAACCCAAACACTATGAATGTATAATTAGGACTAACACAAGCAATAAGAGGGCAGAACTCCAGCTAAGGGACATAGCCAGAACTGCAGGACTGTTTGTGGTGCAGACTGCCATTGCTCAGGTCAAGAAAACCCCCAAACCAAGAGGCTCAGCTCCCACTGAAACATTGCCCCAGCTAATGGACAAATTATATCTATGGTTCTCCCACAGCTCTTCTAATCACCAAACTATCTATTTGAGATATCTTAATACTTCTTTTTGCAATTATACAATAATTTTTAACTCAAAGCTCCCCAAATGGGTGCCAGACCCCCCAAAGAATTTCACCATACTAACTAACCAAATCAGTATTCTATTGGGGGTGCTGAATTCTACAGGCCAATACACTGAAGATATAATCCTATTACCTGGCTCTATAAATAATACCCTGTTATTAGGGCTAGGAAACTCCTCAGGCCAACTATTAATCTAACCAATCACAATATCACTGGAAGTAAAATAATTACATCAGAACAGTCAAATAATCAAAACTTCCTGCTAAAACCCTGTCAAATCACAATTCTTAACTTTTCCCACATCAGTAAAACTAACACCTGTAGTGTAACAGAAGGCTCTACCAATCCAACTGCTTATGCCTCATTCCCAGCAGTTTAAGTTCTTCCCATGGAGAAGTGACCCACCCAATAGTGGGTGGCAACTTTTGATTAGGTGGTTTCCATGGAGATGTGTCTCCACCATTCAAAGTGGATCCCTTATTGGAATCATTTTGAGAAAAATCTTCAGAATTGACACAGAGAGAGACCTTTGGGGTTGCAGAAAGAAAACAGCCCTCAGGAAACTGCTTGAAAGGATAAACCAGGAGAGAAAGGCAGCAGGTATTGCCATGTGTCTTCCCAGCTGAGAGAGAAACTTCAAACACCATTGGCCCTTTACTAAGTCAAGGTATCTGTCACTGGACGCCTTAGTTTGGACATTTTTTTTTTTTTGCATATGGGCAGGAGGCACCAGGGATCAAACTCCAGACCTCCAGCACAGCAGCTCGGAGCTCTGCCTGCTGAGCCACGGCAGCCACCCAGTTTGGACATTTTTATGGTCTTAGAATTGTAAACTTATAAGCTAATAAATTCCCTTTATTAAAACCAAACCATTTCTAGTATATTCATTTCTGGCAGCATTAACAAACAAAACACCATGCTATTTGTTTATGAAACAGATTGACCAACTGTTTCTTATAGTCAGAGAAACAGAGAAATATCTTACCTGATAGGTGAAAACAACAAAGACTGTAACAAAGCCCTGATCAGGCTTTAGCTTAAGAAATAGATTTGATCTTGACCACAAAAGCAGGAGTTCAAAGACCAGAGAGTGGCTAGCTGTGTGAGCAATGCAATGAAACCACAGATAATGGAACACAAATAATTCCTGCTGGTATCATAATTTTCCCTAACTTGCCATTCTGTTCTGATCCCACAGTCTGCATCCAAATCCTACTTCTGACACAAGTTGCTAAGTTTAAAACAGACTGTGAAAACTGATGCCCAGAATAAGTTTTTTGAGTTAAGTGACATGTGTGAGATTGGAACTAAAAGAAAGTTACTCCTTCAAGCAAAGTGGCAGGGAAACAGCTTATATATCTGCTTAACAAAGATAGGGTATGTGGGAATGGGGAGGGGGAGGCAAGGAGGATGTGAGTTATGTGAGTTGTCTGAAGCAAGGCATCCTTGAGTGCCACAAATCTGCAAAAGCTTCACAGGCAGTATGTTTGTGTAGGATTGGGCCTATGTTATGAGGATATGCAGACTTGCAGGTGTCAGCCTGACATTTTATCACATTCCTCTGTTCCCATGGAGGCAGGGGTATTAATTAGCATTGCAAAGTGTTGTTGGCATGTCAGCCATTCTCAGTTACTTTTTGTTTCTCCTTTGTAGTTTCCCGAGTAAAAATAAAAGTTTAACCAATTCACAATGATTAGTGAAGTTATTTGCTATTCTAATTTTACATTTCCATGCTGCTTGGTGCTTGAGAACCACTATGTAGATCATTTTGAAGGGCTTTTCTGCCATTAATGAGTATTACCAAGAATATAGTCATTTATTTTTTGCACTTATTTTGTATCCAAAGTAAACTCATTGATTTGGGTGCATATAGTAAAAACTATGAGATTTACTTAGGAGATGATATTTGATGAGTATAAGAATTTGATCCATGAGGATGGAAAAGGGAACATTTCTCCATAATTTATCACCAAGTGTGAAGGCACTAAAGTTGAAAAAAATAATCAAGTTTCCTAGAAGCAGAAAGTAGCATGTCCATTGTTCTTAATGAAATACCTTTTGGTATAAGGAATGAAACATTGTGATGTTGGATTAATGCAAAACTTTGATTTCCATGTTAATAAATAAACAGGATGTAGAATAAGATATCAAGAAGAGAAAAAATTATTTTGAAACAAATAATTTTAAAAATTTCTTAGAGTTTATTTCTGAGGGTTATGGGCAATGTTGAACTTTATCTGAGCTCAGTGATCCTGGAAAACAGCAATGATTAAATAAATACCCCAACACTTTTGTGCTCTGGAACTCTTATGCAAAGAATACCCTTCCCTATATCCAGTTCAGGTGAGTCACAGATGCTTTCTTGTTTACCTAAAACAATGCTTTAAATTTCCTTTCATTGCTGGAAAATGGTTATCTGAACCACCTGTCTCCACCAATCAATAGGGACACACTACTTGTTAATTAGGCACTGCTAAATTAAACTTTAATCCTTTTCTACATGCCTCTGAACTTTGGCCTACCCTCTAACTGAGCCAAAATACAATCTATCCCTTTTTAGAGCAAGGAGGTAAGAAATACATTAAGTACACATGCTGAGAGGGAGCATGTGAGCATAGTTGCAATTAAAGAAACATGGATGGTAAGAGGCCACTAACATTAGAATCATCTGCTTTTATTGCTTTGCTTCACTTACTTCTCTCCCCCTTCCTTCTCTCCAAGGTGGTGCCTGGTTGTAGATAGTCCATTTTGGTGGGTGAGTTGGTTCTACTTTTCTTCATGGATGACTAACTCAAGTGGTGATTAGTTGATTCCACCATTCTCCATTTCGGTGACAATCTCTCCTTAAAGCCTCACACTCCCCTTCATCCCCAGGGAATAGGTTCCTTACCATGTAAAATATTATCACATTGACTATATGCATTACACCACTCTTCATCAAGTTCCACAAACAGACCTCTTTCTAATCTGTTTACTTCTCTCTGTAAAGAAAAATCATTTTTGCTTTATTCTTGATCTGCTTGCACATTTATAATCAGAGCCTTCTCTCTATTGATATAGTCTCTTTCCCCTATTTGCAATTACCCTTTTGAATAAAGTCTTTCCATATTGATTTTGGACTTATTTTTTTATTTGACATTACTTTTTTTTTCTTGGCATGGGCAGGATCCAGGAATTGAACCTGGGTCTCAGGTTTGGCAGGCAAGAATTCTTGCCACTGAACCACAATTGCACTGTCCTTGACACTACATTTGATGACAGATAATATAAATTAGAAGATCAATTGGGAAGCTATTACTGTCAAACATGCAGGCTCTTGGAAACTAGATATGGTAGGCAGATTTTTGAACAGACAAAAAATTATTTTTTTTCTCATTCAAGGGGAGTCAAGTTAAAAATTAATTGAATCCACAGATGGGACCAATGTCAAGAGGATGTGTTCAAGGTTCTGCATACTATAGAGGGTTTGTTCTAGATTTGCAGTAAATTCACTGGATACCAGAACAACAATAGTCTCATTATTTTCTTTGTAAAATGTGTAATGGGTAAATAGCCACTAATGTTCCTTTCCTTTATTCTCTCAGTCAGTCTGTCAACAAATACTTGTTGGGTCCCCACTGTGAGACAGGGACTTTTCTGCAGTGAAGGGTGTGTTTTAAAAATTATTGAATTCAGATGAAATGGTCAGCAATCTGTGCATTTCCATGTAATAAATGACTGAAAATGTTGCATGGTAGTGGGTAGAACAGGCAATAGAGAGATTGGATTTGAATCTTGGTTCTGAAGTGAAACTGTAAGTGCAACCTTTGTAAAATAGCTAACATTCTTTGTATATTTGCTTCCTAAACTATTAATTGGTAATATTAATGTATGTCCAATAGTTTAATGAAATTAAATGGCATTAACTGTGCATAATATTAGGGCAATATAATGAACACAATATCTTTTCCTAACCCAGGAATCTACTCTCCAAATCTAGAAGAGAAAGAAAAACAATTTTTTAATTAAATAAGCATGAAATCAGAATGTGATGTATCACAGGTAATCAACTAAAGAGATCATATAGAAAGAAATCTTACCATTCTACATAGCCAGACAATTTCAAATCATTGCATATATTCTCAGGATAGACAATAACAATTCTTAAGCAAGAGGATCTGACAGCATCATTTGTCACACACCGTGCACCTTAAATTCATCTGTAGTTGGTGTGGTCTTTCTGATTGTTAATCACCTCTTTCCAGAGTTTTATTATTAAAGCTTCTCATATCTTCATGATAGATATGTAGTTACAATTAGAAGGCAGATACTTAAGTTAAATTCAAGGGGAAATGGAGAAATAAGGATACTAGCATCCTTCATGTTTACATTTCAGAGAGATGAATCCCAAGTCTTCTGTTGGTAAGCTGGCAAAAAACTTTACATAGTTTTGAAAAATATTTACTTCTCAAAGAGACAGAAAAAGGATTTACAATTACAACTTTTCCTGAAGTGTATTCTAAGAAAAGGGGAGGGTGAGAGTCTTTCTCCTTTTGCACAATGTATAATTAATGTTTTTCTTTTTTTCTTTGGTTTGCCCTTACAACTCCAGGTACAGAGGATGTAACAACTATTAGCCCCTCACTGAATGGCTACATTCAGTTATTGACACTCTATTGAATCCATTTCTTCTTATCTTTCTAGGAATGTTTTAATTCCTTTTAATTTTTGGCCAATATCCCCTGGTTTATTTCAGTGTCACTGTGGTCACAGGCAACAAAACTGTACCACAAGAAAATCTGTTGATATTTCCAGAGTCCCAGGCCCTTCAGCTCTCTCTCTTCATGGTTTTACTGGTGATGTACATCCTCACTATTAACAATAACCTTTCTATTTTGAGTTTGGTGAGTACATCCCACCAGCTACACAAGCCCATGTATTTCTTTCTGAGCAAACTCTCTTTCTTGGAGATTTGGTATACCACAGGAGGAGCCCCAAGGCCATGACTGTCCTACTAGGGTGAACCTAGATCATATGATTTACTGGCTGCCTGCTGTAGATGTACATTACTTTCTCATTAGGTTGCACAGAATACATTCTCCTTATAGCCATGGCCTATGGCCATCATCTGCCTTTCTGCTATCCCCTACACCATGCAGCTATGATAAGCACCCTGCTCTCAGCATAGCTGCCCCTGGGTTCCTGCATCTGTGGCTTTGTGGCCACTGCAGTGCCCACAGCTCTCACCAGGGCCTTCTTCTCTGTGGCACCCATGCCATCAATCATTGCCCCGTGGATTGCCCTGACCACCATCACACAGGTGATGAATTTGTGGCCTTTGTGATTGCTTTCTGGTTATCCTGAGCTTGTGTTCTTAGCCCTGGGCTCCAAATTATACATCCCCATCAGCACCATTTTCAAGATCCCCTCTGCTTGATGCAGGAGCAAAATCTTCTCTATATTTTTCTCTTATCTGACACTGATGTGCATCTGGTATGGATCCATGATGCTCTTTTATATCTGTACATCTATCAAAGATTCCTTTGCTTACTCAATTAGCCCACATCCTAAAAACTGGAATTAGATTCCAGTTCTGAATCCCTTTATCAATGCCCTCTGTAACCAAGGATGTACCAGAATCTCTGCTAAAGAAATAGAAGAGAATAATAAACAACTTCTAATATAACAAATCTCTTGTTCCTTATATGTACAGAGTAGTCAAGTGAAAATATCCAAGTTAAAGAACAAATCTTCCTTAATACAGGGAAAGGTAATATCTGGAAATAAAACAAAAATGGTGTTTGCTTGCCTGTCCCACATGTGATATGAATTATAACTTTTTATATAAGGAAACAGGACACTTTTTTTAACTTTTCTACTGTGTTTTTAACTTTTTATAGTACTTTTCAAACATTTTTATTGTAGGAAACAGAACATGAATTTTATACATTACCTTGGATATAATTTTATAAAATTAGGGGTACCTATGTAATAGGCATGGTATTTTACTAAATAAACTCCAAATTCTTGTCTTTATTTTGGAAATATGGGCTATGAAGAAAAGGTTGAATTAATATAAGTTTAACTGACATCAGAATGTACAATTATTTCATCATAGTAATTTTACAATGAAATTCAGTAAAGCAAATACATGTGCAATTGGAAGCTGAGCCTCAGAATATTTTTGTTTTACTGAGATTTTTAATTAGGGAATCCAAAAAGTAGGTGATGAAAAGAAAAAAATATTAAAATGTACTGCAAGAGACTTTAGAGAAAGCAATAGAACTCCTTTACATAATGATGAGGTGGTCTTAGCAAAGGAAAGCAAAGGATTTCTGACTGTCAATCCAAGCAAGTCAGTAAGGTTAGGACATCTAGTGGCTTCAAAGGAAAAATAACTAATTGCAAATCACAGTAAATTTTTTATTTCTCTCAAAGATCTCCATTCCTTAGAGGTCCCAAGGTACTTACTTTTCAAAGACCAACCCATGAAATGTTCATTTCCCTCCCTTTCCCCTTATCTATGGATTTGGATTAGAACCCGATCTATTCTTCAAATGTATTCTATTTGTCCTATTCCACATGTACAAGGTACTTTCTCTTTTCAGAATAAATACCCATAGAACTGAATATCAACTAACTTCTTGAACACTGTTTTAATATTTCAAATCTCTCCTAGGTTCCCACTCAAACATGGATTGGGGCAGGATAGAACAAGAAGGATAAACATTTGAAGGAAATAGTGAAAATTTTTTTATTGCCAGAGTGATCAATATAAGTATGAAAAATTGTTTCAATATTGATATTCTTCTACCTCTTAAAGTAACATAGTGAAAGAAATTACACTTGCTTTGCTTCCTTCAAGTTCTTCTCTGAATAAAAGATTCAAATCCATGACTAGACATAAAGAATTCCTAAAATTATTTCCTCGGGATCTTTAAAAATCAAAACCACTAGAAAAATTCAGATAGTTTCCCTTTAAGGACAAATAACATTTATGTAACAGTAGGTGGGTCCCCAACATTCAAAAGCCTAAAAGCAGTTGTCAATATCAATCTGAGTAAAAACCATATTTAATACCTTTTTTACATTTGCTGTTTACCTCACTATACAAAAAACAAGGGCATAGGCTTCGGCTTTTGTTTTAGTTTGCTAAAGCTGCCACAATGTGCTATAATAGAAATGGAATGGCTTTTAAAAGGGGGAATTTATTAAATGTTAAGTTATTGTTTGAAGGCCATAAAGAAGTCAAGACTAAGGCATCCAGGGAAAGATATCTTGATTCTGGAAAGGCTTATGGGTCCAGAACACTTCCATCAGCTGGGAAGGTACATGGCAATATCTGCTAGCTTTCTCTCCTGGCTTCTCATTTCAAAATGATTGAAAGGGGTTTTTCTCCTTTTGCATCTCCAAAAATCACTGGCTGTGTGGGCTTTCTCAGCTCTGTTGGCTCTAAAGCTTTTTCCAAAATGATTCCTTCTTAAAGGGCCCCAGTAATCAATCCCACCTTGAAAGGGTGAAGACATGTCTCCATGGAAACTACATAATCAAAAGGCACTACCCAAATTGCATGGGTCATATCTCCAAGAAAACAATAAAAAAAGATTCCACAAAAAATATTGAATGAGGATTAAAGAACTTGGTTTTACTGGGGTACAAGACACTTTCTAATCAGCATAGCTTTTAAAGTGGATAAGTCAATTTTACATGAAAGTGAATCCAAAGTGCAATATTACCTCAAAGAAACATTTTGAGAATATACAGAATGAGTTAGTTAACTCAGGTCTTTTCTTTCTATGTTTATGAAAAAGTATTCCACAATATAAGTTTATATTTTCAAGTGAATATATTTACTTGCTGGACATTTGATTTAGCTTTCTTTTTTATTTCAAACAACAATTTATGAAAGAAAGAACAACTTTGGAGATAAAATATGCTATTACTTAGCATTATCTACTGATATATTACCAAACATGGAAACAGAAAGTAATGCTAAAGGCTTAATGAGATCCTTGGTCTATTTAGCCATGTTTCTTTTTATAAGAATTATATTCATATATAGGACTTCAATTTGAAGAGGACAGTTTCACAACATTCCAGCTGATTGAAAGATAACTTTTGAGTATTTTGCTTCATTTTTTTCAAATAGCCATCTACAAAAATTATTTGATGATATTAATCTATTTACATATTCAATATTTTAACTTTTTGAATGTTACCTTTACCCAAATAGTCATTTTAAATGAAGAAATTGTTGTTGAATAAGCATTTGTACAGAGGTTCATTATCTTTTTAGAGAATAAAATATACTTGAACAATGGCCAGACCACATGGAACAATAGAACTATCACCCAGAACCTCTACAGTAATTGGTGCAGTCAGTCAATATTTGACCCAAACTGCCAATTTCCTTAAATTATGCCCTGCTTTGAATGTACTTCCAACAAGAGGAGGTGAAATATATTCTCTAAACCAATCACATACAATGTTCTACTCCTAGTTAGTCCACATTTAGCTTTCCCAATTTAATAACATCTGGCCAGAAAATATCTAAAGTCTACCTTTTGTTTGTTATGTCATTTTTGCCTCCTCTCTCTGACTTTGAGCTGCTTCCAAACACACTTGATGAGGGCTATCACCCCTGTTAAAAGAAATGACACTCAGTGACCAAGTCCTGAACATTCCATGATTATTGCTGCAGACATTGTGGTTTGGTCTGTGGTTCTTATGTGGGCAGTATTCAACTGCTCATTCAGTCTTTCTGTTGTTAGTATAAAGTCAGGGCTATGAAGCTCAGACTATTGTTTCAACCATTCAAGGACATTTGACAACTGTGATGGGTTCAAGGAGTGTGAATTGGAACTTTAATGCCCATGAAGGGCCAGGAGACTAAGACTGAGTTTGAGTAAAGATGTGATTCCTTGGGCTATAAAAATATCATATCCAGGCCAGTGTCATCTATAGGCATGGAGCTTGAATATACATAATGCCATGTTTTGAAATTATGGACCATAATTTCAACACCCAAACTTACTGTAAAAATGTAGCAGTACAACTGTCATGGTCAGGTTCATGTGCCAACTTTGCCAAGTTGTGGTAGCTGTTTGTCTGGTTGGGCAAGTTCTGGCCTGTCTGTTGCAATGAGGACATTTAATAGAATTAGATCATAATCATGTCAGCTGCATCCACAACTGATTCCATTTGTAATTAGCCAAGGGGAGTTTCTTTTGAAATGAGCAATGTTTAATCTAATCACAGGAAGCTTTTTAAGAAGGATTCAGAAGAGACAGGTTCTATTTCTGCTTCAGCTGGCTAACCGCTCCTGCGGAGTTCATCCAGACCCTCCATCGGAGTTGCTGACTTCACAGCTTGCCCTGCAGATTTTGGAATCTGCGTTCCCATGGTCATGTGAGGCACTTTTATAAATTTTATACTGAGAGTGTTCCATGTTGATTCTGTTTCTCTAGAGAACCTTAACTAATATATCTTGGTACCAGGAGTGGTTCTTAAGAAACAGAATCTTAAAATGGGTTTTTATGAATGGTTTTCTACTCTGATTGGACTCAAAGACACTAAGGGCTTTGATTCCCATAATCAGAATGACACTCCAAATCCATGGAGTGAGTTGGCCAAAGTCATAGTCAAAATATCACCGTTCGATTCTCCTAATGCTTCGCTAGTACAAAGCCAAGCTCAGAAGGATAATGTTTTTGACATCTTTACAGAGCTTTGTAGAAATAAGAAGTATAGAGATGTTGGTTGGTTGTTGTTAGATACACTGGTTACATTAAGGAGTGAAAGGGATGGGCTTAAGGCTCCAAATGAGAAGCTTAAGTGTCATCTGACAGATATAGACATTTCTGTGAGTATCCTGAAGGAAAATCTTATTTCCTATAGCTGTAGACTTGAGATCTCTGAAAATAAGACTCAGAATCTTATTGTTAGAGAAGCAATTTTACAACATAAATTGAAACCTCAATCTTGCATGGTGCCTGCCATTAAAATGAGGGCATTGATTGGAAAGGATTGGGTCCCTGAAAAATGGGATGTGACATATGGATTGATAATGATGTTGGGGGTGAGGTTGAAATCCTAGATCATACTGAGTCTTCTCTAGATAACCCTGTAATAGTCTGCCCTGAGGATATAACTGCCCCACCTCCAGCCTGCCTTGAAGAGTTGGCCACCCAACCTCCTCCTGAAGGGATTAGCCCTAGAGTGACTAATCCTGTTTCACCAGATGAAACTGCAAATGAAGACCCTGAAGCAAATGGCTTGGAAGATATTTCTAATTCTTTTCATGACCCACCACCACAACCACTCATTTCTTCCAGAGCTTTAACTAAACTGAAGTCCCAACAGGATCCTAAAGGTGAAGTACAAAGTATCACACATGAGGAGGTACATTATACTCCAAAAGAACTGTGTGAGTTTTCCAATTTATATAGATAGAAATCAGGGGAATATGTGTGTCAATGGATTTTAAGGGTGTGGGATAATTGTGGGAGTAATATAGGGCTGGAAGAGGTTGAATTTGTTGATATGGGCCACTAAGCACAGGTTCTAAATTCAATGTTATAGCTCCTGGGGTTAGAAAAAGTATTAACAGTTGGTTTGAATGGTTGGTTAAAACATGGATCAAAAGGTGGCTGACATTACCTGAGGTTGAAATGCCAGAACTGTCCTGGTATAATATAGATGAGGGGATCCAGAGGCTTAGAGAGATTTGAGTGGTAGAGTGGATTTATCATGCAAAACCTGCTCTTACACCCCAGGAATGTCTGGGGAATGTACCTTTTACCATAACAGTGAAAAATAAATTTGTGAGACTAGCGCCATCATCCCTGAAGAGCTCTGTGGTTGCACTTCTCTGCAGATCAGATATTACTGTAGGAACTACTGTCACTGAGCTGGAATCCTTAAACACAATGGGGATGATGGGATCCCGAGTTGGCAGAAGCCAGCTGGCAGCAGTTAATTGCAAAAGACGAGGTAGACGTGACTATTATAATAGACAGCAAACTCAAAGCAGGTGTCAAAATTATATGACTCACAGAGATTTGTGGCATTGGCTAGTAAATCATGGGGTACCTAGAAATACAAAAGAAGGGCAGTCCACTAAATTCTTGTTTGAGCTGTATAAACAAAAGAGTTCTAGGTCAAGTGAACAGAAGTCTAACCTGAATTACAAAAGCACAGAGTCATGGTCCCTTAATCAATTTCCAGACTTGAAACTGTTTACAGACCCAGAGCCCCTCGAATGATGGGGAGGCCAGGTCCCTTTGTGGGAGAACCCTGTTACACTGCCACAAATTTATACTGTTAATCTTCCTCCAAGCCTTCCCCAAGGAGACCGATGGCCTTTTACCAGGGTAAGTGTGCATTGAGGAAAAGGAAATGATCAGATATTTCAGGGATTATTAGACACTGGTTCAGAAGTGACATTAATTCCAGGGGACCCAAAACATCACTCTGGACCACCAGTCATAGTGGGGGTTTATGGAGGCCAGGTGGTCAATGGAGTTTTAGCTCAGGTCCATCTCACAGTGGGTCCAGTGGGCCCCGAGACCCATTCTGTAGTTATTTCCCCAGTTCCAGAATGTATAGTTGGTATAGACATACTGAGCAACTGGCAGAATCACCACATTGGCTCTCTAACTCATGCAGTGAGGGCCATTTTTGTGGGAAAGGCCAAGTGGAAGCCACTGGAACTGCCCATACCTAGCAAAATAGTTAATCAAAAGCAATACCAGATTCCTGGAGGAATTGTGGAGATTACTGCCACTCTTAAGGGCTTGAAGAATGCAGGGGTGGTGATTTCCACCACATCCACATTCACCTCTCCTATTCTGCCTGTGCAGAAAACAGATGGTCATGATAGGCAACTCAGGTCTCATGGTAACTTGGTGGCCCATGGTTAAGCATTCAGTCTCTACTAAGGCCCAGTAGCAGGCCAAAAGCTGTTTCTCAAAAGGAGAGCAGTTATCTGCAGTAGGCAGTAAGGCTTTGCTCCAAAGTACTTAGAGTCTGCGTTGTGATTCTCCTATAGGGGCCTGCCAAAGGCACCAGAAAGCATCTCTATTTACCACTGAGACTTCGGCCAGCTGGCAGTAAAAGCTGACATGGCTACAGCCACTGCTGAGTGTCCAATCTGCCAACAGCAGAGACCCACACTCAGCCCCTGATATGGCACCATTCCCCAAGGTGACCAGCCAGCTACATGATGGCAGGTTGATTACATTGGACCACTCCCTTCATGGAAGGGATAGTGATTTGTTCTAACTGGAATTGACACATACTGTGGATATGGGTTTGCTTTTCCTGCACGTGATGCTTCTGCCAAAACTACCATCCGTGGGCTTACAGAATGCCTTATCCATCTTCATGGGATTTCATATAGCATTGCTTCTGATCATGGAACACACTTCACAGCAAATGGAGTGTGGGAATGGGCACATGCCCATGGAATTCTCTGGTCTTACCATGTTCCCCATCATCCAGAAGCAGCTCGATTGATAGAATAGTGGAATGGCTTTTGAAAACTCAATTATGGTGTCAACTATGTGACAATACTTTGAAAGGCTGGGGTAATGTTCTCCAGGAAGCTGTATATGCTCTGAATCAGCATCCACTGTATAGTGCTGTTTCTCCTATAACCAGGATCCATGGGTCTGGGAACCAAGGGTTGGCAATGGGTGTGGTACCACTCACTATTACCTGTAGTGATCCACTAGGAAAATTTTTGCTTCCTGTCCCTGTGACCCTGAGCTCTGCCTCTCTACAGGTTTTAGTTCCAAAATGGGGAGTGCTTCCTCCAGGAGAAACAACAATGATTCCATGGAACTGGAAGTTAACACTGCCACCTGGTCACTTTGGGCTACATATGCCATTGGATCAACAAGCCAAGAAGGGGATTACATTATTGTCTAGGGAGATTGACCCTGCATATCAGTGGGAAGTAGGACTGCAACTACATAATTGAACTAAAGAAGAATTTTCTTGGAATATAGGAGATCCCCTATGGCATTTTTAGTACATCCATGCCCTATGATTAAAATCCATGGAAAATTGCAACAACCCAATCCAGGCAGGACTACCAATGGCTCTGAAACTTCAAGAATGAAGGTATGGATCACCCCACCAGGCAAAGAACCATGGCCAGCTAATGTGCTTCCTGAGGGTAAAGGGAATATGGAATAGATAGTTAAAGAAGGTAATGATAAATATGAACTTTGACCACATGATCAGTTACAGAAATGAGGACTGTAATGCTGTTTTGTTCACATTATACTATTTAAGTTGTAAGATATCAAGTTTAAGAATGAATGTTGCCCAAGTATTTGTGCCCTATTCTGGAGATTTAATATGTTTCCAGTTATACACAGGACAGTTGAGTATTGTTAGATAAAAGAAAAAATGTGCATTTTATTGTTTTTATTTGGAAATTGGGTATGGTAAAGGTGATATATATAGCTGCCAAGTTGAGAAAGGGTGGACCGTCATGGTCAGGTTCATGTGTCAACTTGACCAACTGGTGGTACCTCTTTGTCTGGTTGTGCAAGGGCTGACCTGTTGGTTGCAATGAGGACATTTCATAGAATTAGATCATGATCACCTCAGCTGCATCCACAACTGACTCCATTTGTAATCAGTCAAAGGGGAGTGTCTTCTGCAATGAGTGATGCTTAATCTAATCAAAGGAATCCTTTTAAGGAGGATTCAGAAGAGACAGGTTCTATTCCTGCTTTGGCTGGTGAGCCTCTCCTGTGGAGTCCATACAGACCTTCCATTGTAGTCATTGGCTTCACAGTTTGCCCT